>JAYKQN010000013.1:23152500-23270000 GCA_036785175.1 Eupleurogrammus muticus
TAAAGCTTGATTTCTGTAACTTCTGTATAGAGTAAAACTATTAAATATGGTGAGATATGTGATAAAATGTGCATTAATAATAATAGGCTACAGTTTCTGGCCTGTCAGGGTCTGACTGGACCCCCCTTCCCCGGAATGTCATATTTCTGTCAGGAATGTTCCCATGTCAAACAAAAGACTCTGGACGGAGCGTAATGTGAAAGTCACAGTCAACTTTATCTACGCAGTCGGTGCAGCAGTCTGACAGCTGCAGGAAAACCACTTGGCTTTTTTATTCATTTATTTTTTAGTTTTAGGAACCGCGGAGCCTAAAACTCATATACATATAGCGGCGTTCCAGGGAATGACGTAGTCTGGGAAAATCAACACTGGATCAATACAGCTTCCTACAGAAGTGCAATGATTAGTCGATTATTGATTAATTTCCAACTATCACATTAGTCACTGACTATTCTGATAATGGATTTGAGTCATTTTTAATAAAATAAATCCAAATTCTCTGGTTCCAGCTTCGCAAACTCAAATTTATATTATATTCCTGATAGTTTTTTACAGTAAATCCGTATTAAGACTGGTGATTTTACTGTGTACCTGAAAGTTTCCATATTTTACACTTTTTCCTGTGTGTTGTATGATGTTGGTTTGAAGTTAAAAGTACAGGTTTCTGAATACAGGCTTTTAGTGATTATTGATTATCTGATTAGTCGCCAACTCGTTTGATAATCTATTACCAATCAATTAACCAAATTAATTTATTTTTTAATTCTAAAATGTCCAAATTCTCTGGTTCCAGCTTCTGTTCTCTGATTATTTCCTGCTTTCTTTATTCTTCTATAATAGTAAACTGATGATCTTTGGGTTGAGCACAAAAAAAAAATTCAGGTGGAATCTTGGAGCTTTGGGAAACACTGATTGACGTTTTACAACCTTTATAAACCAAACAACTAATCGATTAATCGTTTCTACAATAAAATGTTTAATCGACCACCAACACAGCCATTAGCTGCAACCCTAATATACAACTTCCTAAGTAGAATTCAGTGTCCACATTATGAGAAATGCAGCTAAACCTTCTAGAATTGTACCCGAGTTACAACAATAATTGATTAATCAATTAGTTGACAACTATTACATTAATCAACTATTCTGAAATCAATCTGAGTAATTTTTTAATTCTAAAATGTCAAATTCTCTGGTTCCAGCTTCTGTTCTCTGATTATTTCCTGGTTTCTTTATTCTTCTATAACAGTAAACTGATGATCTTTGGGACATTTTAGCTTCAATCTTCAGCTTCGTGGAAACACTGATCCGTGATTCAAATAAATAAACTATTAATCATTATAATAATAAATAGATTCATTGGCTATCTGAATAAACCTTCAGTTCCATAATGAATCATACGTATTGAAGGAAAACAACACATATCCTGACTCATAATTACTTCATTTCAACGAGGAATAAATTTACATTAGAAATTGATCTTTGGCTGAATAACAATTCTTCCTTTGTTTCACGTTGAGTCGTGGACAGTCTAAATCCGTTCCGTCTTTCCGTCGTAATGGTCTCATATTTCTCGACACTGAACCAGACTTTTGACTTTTCGTGTTTCGTCAGCTCGGTCCACAGAACGCGACGGCGTCACATTTCCTCTGTGTGTGAGTTGGCATTCAGACAAGTTCTGTTTGGCCTGTTTCCTGTTGGGTTCTACACGTCATGACAATTTGTCAGAACGCGACGCAAAGTTAAAGCCATAATGTTGGTGCACAGAAAGCTGAAAAAGAGGATTCACCCTTTATGGACCAATGGTATTTGGAGGTGTTCAGCTATCGAGTTCAATCCAGTCGTGCCACATTTAACCACGTATAGACGCGTTTTAGTTGAAACCCATAAACTCTTGATGGTCTCATAACGTCCCTTCTGGAACCAGGACCTCACCAGTCCACCGTAGTTCATCAATTATAAAAGCATGATGGATGGAGCCGCAAAAAGTCCTGGTGCTGCATAATACATACAGTACGCTTGCTTCATTTATATGCTCGTAGCACACAGGTTTACACACACACACACACACACACACACACTCTCAGTAATCTGCTGTGCAGCGGCAGCCGTTTGTTTCGGGGATGATTTGTTTGTTCGGGCGCTGGCACCCAGATGAGCAGTAATCAGAGGAGTTAGCAAACAGGATTGTGTCGGCCATGACGCTCGGAATCCTCCCCCACAAGGGTTACACACACACACACACACACACACACACACACACACACACAAGCAGTGTCAAAGCATGTGGTGTGATCTGTTCTCTCTCCCATAGAAAGCAGCATTTAGACAGAGGTTAATAAAATATAGCTGGAATCAAGCGATTATTGATCATTTTCTTTATGTATCATTGAGGAATTTTATTTTTTTCTAGGATTCTTCTATAATAGTGAACTGATGATCTTTGGGTTGTGGACAAAAAAAGACATTTTAGGTTCAATCTTCAGCTTTTGGAGAAACACTGATTTAAATTTAATGAACCAACTAATCGATTAATTGATTTGAGTCATTTTTAATTCTAAAATGTCCAGATTCTCTGGTTCCAGCTTCTGTTCTCTGATTATTTCCTGGTTTCTTTATTCTTCTATAATAGTAAACTGATGATCTTTGGGTTGTGGACAAACAAAGACATTTTAGCTTCAATCTGCAGCTTTGAGAAACACTGATCAACATTTTACACCATTTAATGAACCAAACGATTAATCGATTAATCGTTTGCTTGTCAGAGATGACAGTAATTGTCAACTATTTTGATAAGTGATTTTTAAAAAGAAAACCTGAACATACTTTCAGAAAGTTAACTCTACAGAAGTAATCTAGTTTAAAACACAACTTTAGTTGAATTAATTTTAGAGCAGCAACAATTAGTTGATTAATCACCAACTCGATTAGTCAAGTTGATTTATTTCTAATCAATAATTGATTTGAGTCATTTTTTAATTCTAAAATGTCCAAATTCTCTGGTTCCAGCTTCTGTTCTCTGATTATTTTCTAGTTATTTATTCTTCTATAATAGTAAACTGATGATCTTTGGGTTTTGGACAAAGAAAGACATTTTAGGTTCAATCTTCAGTTTTTGGAGAAACACTGATTGAAATTTAATGAACCAAACAACAAAATGATTAATCATTTCAATAATCAATAGATTCATCAACTATTAAAATAGTTGTAAGTTGAAGCCCTATCGTACCCAACTAAGTCATTTGTCAAGAAATATTTATCAAAATTAAATAATTATTAAAGTAGAGCCGCAATGATTAGTTGATTAATGGATTGATCACCGTCTACCACATTAATCAACGACTATTTTAACGAATGATTTGAGTCATTTTAAAGAAGAAAACGTCCAAATTCTTTATTCTCTTTATAATAATAAACTGCTGATCTTTGGGTTGTGGGCTGTTAATCAGGATAAAAAGGTTGAATCTTCAGCTTTGGGAAACCAAACTAATCGATTCTCTTAATTATCGATTAATCGATCAGCTCTATTCTAAAAAAGCCAATTTCTCCAGTGTAGGACTTTAACATGAGACTTTTAGACAGACTTTTCTCTTTCTAGTAGCCTAAAAACAGAAGAAGTTGCTATAGTTCTCTCCATCCTCCACCAATAACAGATTCCTACAAGGTGAGGTCAGCGTCTCTCGACGAGACACAAATTCCCGCCGCCCGCTCGCCAATTCCAACAGGTGACAGCGGAATTAATGACGTGGCCGCGTTTGTCGAAAGGCCAAACCATTAAGTTCTGAACTGGAGATTACCCAAAGGTCGCCGCCGGTCCGGCTTATCTCGCCGGTCGAGTCCAGCCGGCCGACATCTGACCCGCCTCCATCTGAGCGGATGTTTTTATAGTCGCTGTGGGCCCCGCTCTTCATGAAAACACACACACGACCCCATGAGGAACAGCTAGTGACTAACAACAGGACGTTTGGGCTTTTATTTAAAATGTGCAGGACTACATTATAATGCAGCTGATAATCAACGATGAGGGTTTGGTTTAGTTGTGTTTTTTAGTGATGGTAGAGCAGCAGAAGGTACATTTACTTCAATAAAACATGGTTTTTATCCCGGTGCCTCTGGAATTAGTTCCTAAAACAAGCAGAAGAAGAAGAAGAAATGCTATTTATCAGTTTTCCTGCTGTAAATGATAATAAATGTGGAATATCTCTACAACCACAAAGGTTATTGGACTTAAACCTGGAATCAGAATAAATCTACAACATGTGAGGAGACTACAGAAGAGTCAGAATCTATTTATGCTGATGATATACGGCAAAAATATTTATAAAAATTGCAAAAGAAATTGTTCTAATAGATTAAAATACCAGACCAAACCGACCCAAATCAGTAGAAATCAATGATCTGCAAAGTTCAATGATTAATTCAGTCAGAATCACTTTATGTTGCTGTTACATAGCAAATATATGTTAGAATATTCTATATAAGTTATAATATTGCAAAAACTAGATGTTTCACTACATATAAAAGCTTTATTGAAACATAAAACTATATCCTGCTGACCTTATTTGGGAAGAAAAACTTTAAATAAGATAAATTATCTGCAACGTTTAATAATTGTCCATAAAATACAGATTAAAAATCTAAAATAATCAAATTATGTCCAATGCAAAGTTCAATAATTATTATTTATAAGAGTTCAAAGATCAATTATTGTTCCATAAAATGCTGTAAATCACTGAGGATCATTAAGAACATGAAGAATATTTTCTGTAAAATGATTAAAAAGAAGATTATAAAGGAGCCAATTAAATAATCCCACAAACAGCTCACATCTAAATAAATATCTAAATAGTGGTTAGTTGCAGCTACTACTGATATTATATTAAACTATTTTATTATTGTATTGATCATGTGGATATTGATGATATATATTGATGCTGTAACAGGAACATTGGGTTTTACTGCAGATAAAATACTTTATTTAGTGTTGGAGCTCAGGTTTAACATGAGATTTATGGATAAAACTCTAGAATAAAACTGGATTTTATCAGGTTAATAAAAATAAACTAAATCAACCTGCTGCAGGTTTGTAGTGTCAATGCACCTGATTTAATGTTTTATATATTATCAGATTATTATCATCATATTATATTTTGACAATGGGACAAAAACTGTCTTTATAACAACTTAGAGATTTTAATAAAACAGCAGAAAATACCAAAAAACACCTTCAATGTACATATCAAGAATAAAAAAAAAACCTTTTCTCTGAAACTTCATGATTTTAGGAAATTTTCTTAATTATAAAGATGTAATTATAGATAAAAATACTTCATTTAATACTTAAAACAAGAGAGAACTGAATCAAATCAGTAAAAAAACTTGAAATAAGCTGAATTACTTTATCTGAAATTCAATGTTTAATGATTAATATGCAAATAATATTGCATATAATATCTACAATTGTGTTTTACTACAGATAAGAATACAATAACTTTAAAAACCTATAATAAGACCAATCTGACACAAATCATCTCCAATTATTAATACGATAAGAGTTAAAAAATCTATTATTTGTCCAGAAAATCATCTACTACACATAAAAATACTGTATTTAGTGTTGGAGCTCAGGTTTAATGTGATTTATGAAAAAACTCAATGCTGAAGCTGTAGCAGGAGGTTTAGGGTTCTAACATGGCTGTATTGAGTTTTTACAGATGACCTCATACAGACAGGTGGTAGTTGTGACATCATAACCGTCCTTCGCTCTGACTCACTCCTCCTCTTATCTCTTTCCTCCAGGAATCTAATTCATTACACAAAGTGAATCACAAAAAAACAGGGAAAAACAAAAGAAGCAATTTGAGGAGCGGCGTTTGTGTAGATGCAGCAACAGCCTGATTCACCAGTTTCAATCCCCACGATGAATCAGACGTGTACGCCGCACACAGGTTGCTTTAATCCCTATAATACTTCAGTTTAAATGTTCTCTGCCGTGTCCTTTAAAAACTCCACGTTCTTACTATTTATGGCGGCAATATTTCCTCAGCTACGTGTTTTTTTTTCTATTTGTGAGATGCATTTGCGGTGAAGAGAAATATTCCTGAGAAGTTCAACGCTTATTTTTTTAAACAAACTCGCAAAACCGATTTTTTTTTTATTTAACTCGTGAATCTTTGCGTCGTTCATCCTTTATTAAAATGTGCAGGGAGATTCAAGGAGAGCAAATCATAGAAAAGCTTTTTCCACCTGTACAAATATATATTTAATGGTATATATATATATATATATATATATATATATATATATATATATATATATATATGTGTATACAAATCTTATATCAGAACCTGGAATAAAACCTGTATTTTTATAGGTTTTTTTCTATGTAGAATCTGTAAACATCCAACAAAAGAAGCTGTATTTTACCCGTTTTTTCCTCTATATATTTGTTCGTTATGTGTCCATTTTTCATTTATTTCACTCATACTGGTGTATTTTTTGTATTTTTTGTTGCTATTACTTATGTTTTATAGTATTTCTTACGTTTTAAGATAAAATCTCTGGTTTTACTTATTTTTTTTAGATGGAAATTTTATGACTTTTCCTAGATTGGCTCCAACAGTGGAAAGAGTGAAATTTCGTTTATGGGATATTTTTGTGTTTTTTTTTAATGCAGTGAACAGGAGGGTTAACACACATGCTATCACCTAGTTTTATATTCTAAATGGACTAAATATGTAAAATGTATCATTCATCATCACTATTTCAGTTACATCATGTGACGTTTTATTGTAAAAATATGCACAAAATAGTGATTTTTATAAAAATAAATGGTATAAATGGACTTTTAAATGATAAGAAACCAACATGAACACAAATGTACAGTTTGAGAGACCTGATGAATGATTCTTAAAACTGATTTTTGACGTTTATTCATTTTGTTCATGTTGGTTTCTTGTCATTTAAAAGTCCATTTGTACCATTTATTTTATAAAAATCATTATCATCTGTGTGATTTTTTGACATGATTTCATTGAATGTCAAATGGTGTAACAAAAAGAATAATAAACCAATTTTAAATATTAAATATAACTAGAATATAAAACTAGCTAATAGTGTGTGTATTTCTTTTTATTATTATTATTTTTTTTACTTTTTAACCTTCCTGTTGTCTTCAGGTCGAAATCACCCACCACTGCATAAAAAAAAAAAAAAAAAAAAAAAAAAATCCCATAAACAATATTTTTTTAACTTGAAATTTTTCCTACATTGTCGCCAACAGTGGAAACAGTGAAATTTCGTTTGGGGGATTTTCGGGGTTTTAATGCAGTGGGGGGTCATTTTGACCCAAAGACAACAGGAGGGTTAAATAAAATCTCTGGTTTTTATTTGCATATTTTGTGTTATTTTAAATGGTAGAAATAAGTAGGAACCCAAACCTTATGTGTCCATTTTTCATTTACTTTACTCATACTGGTGTATTTTTTGTATTTTTTTGTTTCTTTATAGTATTTCTTAAGTTTTTAGATAAAATCTCTGGTTTTACTGCATATTTTGTGTTATTTGTTTTTTTTAAATAGTACAAATGAGTAGAAACCCAAACCTTGCCGCGTCTATAATGGTGACACACACCTTGTGGAGTGTTTTACACAGCGTAAAAAGGACGAGGACGCTTTCTGTTTCTGTGAATAGGACGACGACGAGTTCAGATTCCTGCAGGAATCAAAAATGCAAAAGGAAAGGGATGGTTAAAAAATAAACATGCCATTTTACTTCAGGTTCATTGAATTCACACGGAGTCCCTGTCCTGACACACACACACACACACACACACACACACACACACACACACACACACACAGCGACATCCCACACACCAGCTTAGCTCTCATGTAAAATTTACACAGGCAGAGCAGCAGCCGCATCTGCTGTGTGTGTGTGTGTGTGTGTGTGTGTGTGTGTGTGTCTAAATCCGAATATATGTATGTTTGAATGAGTGTGTGTGTGTGTGGATGTGAAAGACTATTACTGTTAGTTTGAGAGTGTAAAGGACAGTATAATCACATCACACACACACACACACACACACACACACACACACACACACACACACGGGAGCAGGGATCAATAATGGAAGCAGGTCAACATGAAAGCAGCAGAATCAGTTCATTCTTTCTGAAGCTGAATCAACGGCATCGTGTTGATTTCATTGTCTCGCTGTGACATGAGAAAACGTAAAATTCTAAAATAAATGAATAAATCATTATTTTAATGCCCTAATTCATTTAAATGTATGCGCTGCTGTTACTGTATGTTCCCTTATTATAAAAAAAAAAACAATAATTTATTTAATTCACCATTTTATTTAAATTTGGACACATTGATCTGTGATAAATTATAGTCAAAACCTTCTAATACAGTTCTAAAGCTGGTTTCATGTCGTTTGAAAGTCCATTTTTTTACTACATTGATTTTATTATCTCAATGTAACATAAGAAAACCTAATAACCTTAATAAATAAATAAACTAATATATGTTAAAGCCCGGGCGACACGGTGGAGCAGTGGGTAGCACTGTTGCCTCACAGCAAGAAGGTCGCAGGTTCAAGACCGCCTTGGGGCCTGGGTCTGGGGCCTTTCTGTGTGGAGTTTGCATGTTCTCCCCGTGTCTGCGTGGGTTTTCACCGGGTACTCCGGCTTCCTCCCACAATACAAAACATGCTCAGGTTAATTGGCAAATCTAAATTGCCCATAGGTGTGAGTGTGTGTGTGAATGGTGTGTGAATGGTGTGTGTGCCCCACGATTGGCTGGCGACCATCTGGGGTGTATCCCCCTGCCTCTCGCCATAAATGCGCTGGGATAGGCTCCAGCAGACCCCTGCGACCCCGAAAGGGAATAAGCGGGATAGAAAATGGATGGATGGATGTTAAAGCCCCAATTCATTTAAATGTGTGCATGTTGTTACTGTATGTTCCCTTTGCACAAAAATACCCATATTTATTTATTTAATTCCACATTTTATTATTCAAAATGTGACATATGGATCAGTACTACATTGGTTTTATTGGGATTTATTGGCTGAAACTGCCATAAATAAAATAAATTAATATATGATAATGGTCTAATTCATTTAAATTAAATTTGTGCATTTAAAATGCCTATTTATCTGTGTAATTTCCCATATTATTTAAAATTTAACAAATGGGTCAATGACTTTTTTTTGTCCTCAAAATTTGTTGTTCATGTTGGTTTTATATTGTTTAAAAATCCATTTATTTTACTACACAAAGTGGTATGTTAACTAAAGAAAATTTTTTTTTTTTTTTTACAAAGGATTTTCGAGGCAGTAAGAATAAAAAAACGACTCGACTTGACTAAACAAAAATGGAAAACTAAAAAAAAAAAACAGATGAAACGGAGAATCTGGGCGTTTCCCGTGTGTTTCCTGACTCGTCCACTTCTCATGACTTCACCGGAGCTGGACTAACGCCGTCCTGACGTCATGTGTTAGCTCGGTTTAACGTTACAGGAACCGCGAGGGCTCGCTGGGGGGGCGTCATGGGGGGGTCTACTTTACAGCCTGGACGTGGCCATTAGCCATTAATAGCTGCCGAAGCAGCAGAGGATTCATTATTAATGTGGTGGTTAACGAGAGTCCAGACCCCCAGGACCAGCAAAAGTACAAGTCACAAATACACAAGTAGTATTATTATTATCTAACAGCTCACTAATAACAGGATGTTATCTATTTATTTATTAAACTGGATTAGTCTCGATATTATATTACAGCTAAAAATCAATAATGAGGGTTTGATTTAGTTGTTTTTTACTGATGAGAGAGCAATAGAAGGTACATTTACCTTACCTATTTAAGTTTACCTGCTATAGATGATAATAAATCTGTAATATCTCTACAAGAACAAAGGTTATTGGACTTAAACTGGAATCAGAATAAATCTACAACATGTGAGGAGACGACAGAAGAGTCAGAATCTATTTATGTTGATGTTATAAAGAAAATATATTTACGAAAATTGCAAAAGAAATTGTTCTAATAGATTAAAATACAAGACCAAACTGACCCAAATCAGTTGAAATCAATGATCTGCAAAGTTCAATGATTAATTCAGTCAGAATCACTTTATGTTGCTGTTACATAGCAAATATATGTTAGAATATTCTATAAAAGTTATAATATTGCAAAAACTAGACGTTTAACTACATATAAAAAAAGCTTTATTGAAACATAAAACTATATCCTACTGACCTTATTTGGGAACAAAAACCTGAAATAAAAATAAATTATCTGCAACGTTTAATAGTTGTCCATAAAATACAGATTAAAAATCTAAAATGATCTAAATTATGTCCAATGCAAAGTTCAATAATCATTAATATAAGAGGTCAAAGGTCAATTATTAGTCCTATAAATAAATGCTCTAAATCACTGAGGATCATTCCAGAACATGAAGATTATTTTCTGTAAAATGTTTAAAAAGGAGATTATAAACAACACAAACAATTATTGTAAGTACTGTGTTATTATTGTAAATTACTTGTATCTAATTAGTAAATACATGTTAGACAGTTTAAATGTTTTAGTTTATCAATGTGGAGCCATTTTTTTTTATATTTTACAGTAAAATTTCTGCATCTCAACGTTCGTCAACTTTCCCACGAAGTGAACATTGAAAAAGAAGAATAGACTATAGATAATAGAATATTAAGGTCCATTAATTCTGAATTAATTATTCAAATCATCATCAGAAAAAAAGATGTGGAGACTCTGGAATGTGAGTGGAAGCAGAGTTAAAATTACTTGTTTTTAATCATTTAATACATGTGAGAGTATTTTAATGTTTTAGGTTATCAATGTGGAGCCAAATTTAGATATTTTATAGTCAAAGTCCTGCGTTTCCATACTTGCATATATGTCAACTCTCACACAGTGTAGAATATAGATAATAAAATATTAAATTCCATTAATTTTGTATGAATTATTAACATGATCCCACTCATACTGATGTATCTGTGTGTGGTCATCACTTACATAATGATGGCAATGATATGTCAAGACTGGGACGTTTAATCAGAAAAGTACCAGAAAAAGCATCGTATTATTTGTCAACTTTCACACAAAGTGCAAAATTAAAAATAAGAAATGAAAATATAGATAATAGATTATTAATGTCCATTAATTTTGTGTAAATCATGAAAATCTTCATCTGAAAAATCTGTGGAGCTGAAAGTGAAATATCATTTATCTAATATTACTTGTTCTCAATCAGTAAATACATGTTAGATTATTTTAATGTTTTAGTTTATTTTTTTTTTAAAAAGAAAAAAATTTAACAGAATATAGATAATAAAAAGTGAATGTCCATTAATGTCGTATAAATTATTAAAATCTTCGTCTGACAAAGCTGTGGAGTCTATGACATGTAGTTTAGTGGAAGTTTGAAGTAGCAGAGTTATTATTACTATTGTAAATATTATTATATATAATAAATAAATAAAAATAAATACAATAAATATATTGTAAAAATATTACTTATTTTTAATCTTTACATGTTTTAGTTTATCAATGTGGAGCCAAATTAACATTTTACAGTAAAGTTCCTGCAACTTTTACACTTGCATATTTGTTAACTTTCACACAGTACATTGATAAGAATAAATAGAATATTCAATTCCATTCATTTTGTATGAATTATTAAAAAAAAAAAACACTCATAGTCATGTTTGTCAACCTCCGCACAAAGACTATAATATTATAGACAATTAATATTTATAGATGGCAGATTAATTAAATCTGCCATCAGTTTTACTATAGTGAAGTATAGCAACACACCACTGCGTTGTAATATTACACAAATTGCAAGTTTTACATTTAAAAAAAAGAAGATTACAACATTAAAGTCCATTAAAGTAGTATAAATTATTATAATCTTTATCTGAAAAAGCTGTGGAGTCTATGACATGTAGTTAAAGGGAAGTTTAAAGTAGCAGAGTTCTTATTACTATTTCAAAGTTTAATTGTACTTATTTTTTATTAATACATGTTTTAGTTTATCAATGTGGAGACATTTTACAGTAAAAATCCTGCAGCTTTTTATATGCATATTTGTCAACTTTCACACTGCACAGAATATAGATTATAGAATATTAACTTACATTCATTTTGTATGAATTATTAATAAATCACTCAAACATCTGTGTGTTGCCATCACTTCTATAGTAATGGACATACACGACTGCATAGTCATATTTGTCAACTTTCACACAAAGTGCAAGTTTAAATGAAAAAAAGAAGATTAGAATATTAAAGTCCATTCATTTTGTATAAACTGTTTAAAAATCTGCCATCAGTTATACTATAGTGATGGCAACACACTACTGCGTTTTTGTCAACTTTTACACAAAGTGCAAGTTTTACATTTAGAAAAAAGAAAAAAAATAGAATATTAAAGTCCATTCATTTTGTGTAAATTATTAAAATCTTCGAGCTGTGGAGCTGAAAGTGAAATGTAATTTCTCTCTGAAACACAGATGTGTGAAGTTCTTATTACTACTGTAAAGTTTAATATTACTGATTTTTAATCGGCGCATGGGGCAGTATTTAAATGTTTAATTTTATCAATGTGGAGCCAAATTAAGACATTTTAGAGTAAAAATCCTGCAGCTTCCATACTTTTCAACTTTCACACTGTACATTATATAAATAATAGAACATTAAATTACATTTGTTTCATATAAATTAATACAAATTACTCAAACATCTGTGTGTTGCCATCACTTATATAGTAATGGCAATACACTACTGCATAGTCATATTTGTCAACTTTCACACAAAGCACATGTTTCATATAAAAAAGAAGAATAGAATAACAAGGTCCATTAATTTTGTATTAATTATTTTAAAAATATGTTAAAAAAAATTATTTTAAAATTATTTAAAAAAAATTTAAATCATTTTTTTATTTAAATAAATGATTAAAAAATATATATTTTTATTTTTTTAATTATGAACAAATATTATATATATATATATATAATATTTTTTGTGATATTTTTTTTTTTTAAAGAAGATTAGCACATTACAGTTCACTAACGTTGTAAGAATTATTAAAATATTTATCTGAAAAAGCTGTGAAGTCTAAGTTTAAAGTAGCATAATTCTCATTACTCTTGTAAAGTGTAATAGTACTTATTTTTATAATTACATGCTTCAATGTGGAGACATTTTACAGTAAAAATCCTGCATCTTTTTATATGCATATTTGTCAACTTTCACACAGTACAGAATATAGATTATAGAATATTAACTTACATTCATTGTGTATGAATTATTAATAAATCACTCAAACATCTGTGTGTTGCCATCACTTCTATAGTAATAGACATACACGACTGCATAGTCATATTTGTCAACTTTCACACAAAGTGCAAGTTTAAATGACAAAAAGAAGATTAGAATGTTAAAGTGCATTAATGTTGTGTAAATTATTAAAATCTCTGCGCTGTGGAGCTGACATGTAATTCCTCTGAAACGTGGCATGAGGCCGCCTCTCATGGAAACACATGAAGCTGCTTCAGATCTACACTCGAGTCCAGAAAGTCGGCGAACGCCGCGCGTTCAGCCGATCGATCGGATCCAGAACTCTGCGGTTTGATCTCCTCACTCATATCTTACAGCGACAAGGCGTCCCAGGAGTCTATTACCCCTCCGCCTCGCCTGCTTCTAATTAATCTGCTGCTCATTTGCTCAGATCAATGCTCCCCCCCTCCCACTTCCAACTCCTCGCTGTTCCCTGAACTCCCTTGAAACGCCACAGGTGATGGCGAGGTGATTATCCAGAGGAGGCTCTTTGTCAGATTTGCCATCACGCATGATTCGTCCTCGCCGCTTTCCACCCTCCTCACACACCTGACCTGAAACTATTCCACTTTTTCAGTAATTAAATGCAAAACAGGCCTCGGTTCTCTCCAGTTTCACAACTCCTTAACTCTTACAGCGTCTTTGCGGTCTTTGGGGCATTTAATTCTACATATTAAAACTTTACTTTTGTTAAAGATGTTTCATTCCATTTGTAAGTGATTTAAGCGACATAGTGTGAGAAAATCACAAACTTTTTAAAAATCATCAGATCTCCGAAAATGTTCATTTTATGTTCATGTTGTTTTTTTGTCATTTAGCTCGTCCAAAAAACACGGTTTTGTGCTATTTTCAACACAAAATGTTAAATAATGTAACTGAAAAAGTAAAAATTGTTTCCACTCGTGCCGATACATGTGTATAATGATGATATGTAAAGTCAAGACTGAATAATAAATAATAATAATTTTACACATTTAATCCACCTAAAATATAAAACTAGTTAATAGCACACGTTTTAAAGTTTTTCTGGTACTAAGCTTTGAGGATGACACCACATGACAGTTTTCAACATAAACAACACTTTTTATAAATATGTTCCCTTTACCTTTATTAAAATAAAATACGGAAATGCATGATGAAACAGCTGAATAATGAATAATTATCTGAAGAACGTATTAATCCTATCAATTACAGTAAAAATATTTGTGTAGTTTTTCCATAACCCATAATAACCAACAGTGTTGTTACACCGGTGTATCCCTGTGTATATATATATATATATATATATATATATATATATATATATATATATATATATATGTGTGTGTAAAATGGCATTAGCCTCCTAAGTTTTCAGGATTACACCACATGACAGTTTTGGCCCATAAACAACACTTTTTATACATATGTTCCCTTTACCTTTGTTAAATCAATAAATATTGAAATAAAATATGAACAAGCATGATGAAACAGCCGAATAATGAATAATTATCAACAAATACTAACATTATAGTGCATTATTTGTTTGAATTTCAGTATAAATTTTACCTTTTCAGGTCAGTTTGAAGAACGTATTAATACTCTCAATTACAGTAAAAAATTTGTGTCGTTTTTCCATAAGACCATAAGCAACCACAGTGTTGTTACACCGGTGTAACAAGAACGTTGGTTCCCCCAGACTCTTCATTATGAGGTTTTATGTCTGAACTTAACTCATTAAGTCCCAAAGTGACATTTACTAATCATCCTGATATAGAATATGTTCACCACTAATGCCCAATATTCCATGTATACACACATATATATATATATATATATATGTGTGTGTGACCCACTTGGTAAAACCCACATAATTCTCCTTTAAGATAAATGGCTCTGGGTTTTTATGGGTTAAGCAAAATGCTGAAAACGGGTTCCAAAGACTCTCAACCCCTTATAAGGGTTAACGGCAGGTGCAGGTTTTTTTGGACTAGCGTGTGTGTTTCCGCGTGTTAACTGGCCGCCGCTCAACGCGTAATCGCGTGCAATCAAACGGCCCCATTATATTCCGCGTGTAATCACCTGTTTCTTTGGAAAATTACACGGTAAAACTCCAATTACGCCACTTCAGACGGCAATCAGTCGTATGTGCCCCGCGCGTGTGTGTGTATTGTTTTATTTATTTATTTGTGTTTTTTCTTTTTTGTTTTTAAAAAACCCACTGGGTGAAAAATGGACGGCGTGAGGTCACGTGACGACCCCCCGCCAGGCGCCGCAGGTGAGCCTCTGTGTTCGGTGGGAAACACGGCGCCAGGGAAAAGGTCATCAGTTAATCAAGCTGCATTTCGCTTATTACGCCACACGCGACTACAGATGGTGCACGAGTTCTGCTTTTTGGCAGCTTCTTGTTCAACATGGTGCAAACATCTTTTAGGAAAAAAAAAAAAAAAAAAGGGGGCATCATGCAGAGCCTGAAACGAGTTTTTACCACAAAGTGACTTTCCTCATTCCTTTAAATATAACAACACGTCTCCCTGCAAACAGAGTTAAGCACAAATGTAAACCACTAAATCCACGTCGGTATTTAGCAGATTCAACTTTGGCAGCAGTTGCCGTACAGATGTGCATGTCTTTGGACATCTGGACTAGAGCTGCAAATACTGGGAGTTACGGCCAATTCCCTGCTAAGCCCTGCCCTTGTTCACAGATTCTGATATATGACGTCTTTATGTTTTTCAACTAATACACATTATACCCCCCCCCCCCCCCCAATCTGAAGGCTGGATACCACATTTGGTTTTGCTGGAATAAAGATTTAAAAGGTTTTATGTGGAGCAACTGTAGTAGGATACATCATAAATATTCGTATATTGGCCAGTAGCAGCTTATTTATGGGGGTAGATGACTCTAATACAGGCCTGGGCTATTATTGGAACCAACATTTTTAAAGGTCTAATTAGATGCAAAAATATACAGAGTAGACTGTTTAGCTCACAGAGCATTAAAATATCAACCATGGCTACGGTGACCTGTTCTAAAGTCGGTAACTTCATCACAAGACGCTGCTTTAATGAACTTTAGTAAACTTTTAGCGTGCAGCGAACACTCAGCTCGGTGTGTTGGTGTCGTTTTAAAACATGTCTGTGCCTCACAATGAACTAAACAAAGGTTTTAAACACAGGCTAATGTCAAAAAGGAGACTTTTTTAACTTAATATTTTTAAATAGACACAATATAGAGGCGTGTCTCTAATTTTAGCCTGGTTCCAATAAAGGCCTGGGCCTATATTTCAGAATTTACGCAAAGTCTTTTTGCAGTTCTGGCCTTTTATTTTTATTTTTCAGAAAGTGAATACCAGTCCCACCATCTGTCTATAGCAGTAACAATTTCTCATGGAGGAATTCTGCACATCAATTTCCAACTATCAAACCAATTTTCATGTTTCTCGCCGGTTCCGTCTCACGGAAAATTGAGATCTGATAGAAAACAGCGAATAATATATTGGTACAAACACGGAAAGGTGTGTGTGTGTGTTTTTAGGCCCTAATAAGTTTACTCCCACATATCAAGAGAAAGAGAGAGAGAGAAGCGGTAAGAGGGAAAGTGCAGGGCGAAGGAGAGTGTGGAGCTGGGAGGGAGCGATTCAATATCTTTGAGCTAAATTATCAGTGGTATTGACCAGGCCGGCCAGTTTTTATCGGTGTTCCTTTTCTGTCAATCTGGGGAAATCAGAGGGCAACGGAGTGGGTTGAGAGAGGCTACACACACACACACACACACAGGCAGCACGAGTGTGTGTGTGTGTGTGGGGGGGGGGGAATGCAAGAGCATAAATGAATGAATATGTGCAGTAAATAGCCTGTGGATACAAGCGGTGTGGAGTGGGCGTGTGTGTGATGTGTGGGTTGTTTTCCATGTTGATGCTTTTAGCACAAAAAACCTCCTGACACAGGAGGCTAAGAGCCGCCGCTACCTTCAAACCTTTTCTTTGTCATACTTAGAAACCACGCCGCACTTTTTTTTTCCCCCTAAAAACGTAGGAAACTAGGTTGACTGGGTCAGAATGAAAAGATTTTTAGCTTGGAATTCAGGTTTCCAATACTCCTTTTACAGTACAACACTCTTGTATCTTGCTTTCAGATCTTTTGTCTACACCTGCGTCGCCTATTGTCTTTAACGCTACGGGTAAAGGCTTTAATGCGAGGAAGCATGCGCCAAACATTAAAGTGGAGGTGTGCATGTGTGTGAGCACGCCGGGGACGCGTGCGGAGCGAAAGCAGCGGGATGAAAAGGGTAAATGGGACGTGATTGGTACCTGTGGGCGACAGAAAAGAACTCAATTTCCAACGCGGCGGCTGAATGCAGCCAATCAGTGGCCGGCCGCGGTGTGTAATGGCCGTCTGAGTCCTGCCGGAAAAACAAGCCCGCCGGACGCTGGCGAAAATATTCACATAAACGCACACACACACACGCACGCGTGGAATTGTTGGCGCTAGCATGCGGGAAAAATAAAAAAAGAGTTCATGTTGAGATGCGTCTACTGGTGCTGCAGGATGGATAATGTGTATTTCTGCAAGTGTGTGTGTGTGTGTGTGTGTGTGTGGCTATCTTTTCCACCAACACCAGGAGGTGTGATGTTCTCAGACCTCGTTTAGACGACGAAAAATGGAGCTTTTGTTGTGTTCGGCCGGCGTTCAGTTTACATGACAACGCCGTTGCAGCTGGAATTGCACCGTGTGTGTGTGTGTGTGTGTGTGTGTGTGTGTGTGTGTGTGTGTGTGTGTGTGTGTGTTGTTGGCTGGATTCTTGTGAAAACAATGGTCGCCACCACCTGGTTTTGTCTGTGCTGTTGATGGTTGCTGGTTAATGTTCTAGAATCTGATGATTTTCGTAGTTATACGTCATCATGACATGTTAGAAAGAATCATATATATATATATATATATATATATATATATATATATATATATATATATATGTAAATTTGTAAATTGAAGGTTAATGATGTAAATGTTTATAATACATATAAATTTATATATATTTTTTACATGTTATTTGTAGACTTATTTTTACTTTACTGAATGTGGCTCATTAGATTAATGCATAGACATGCAATTATATAGAATAACAGAGCCAGAATATGTTTTCAAATTGCACTTTTTTGCACAAACTTCAGATTAAATTGTTCTAAAAGTGACCCATGAACTAAACTGAATTAAACAAGAACCGACCCACTAAAGGTTCCGAACCAAGGTTCTATTGGATTACTGCATAGAAATGATTTAATATGGAATATACTATAATGCATGCATTTTATTTCTTTTTGCTGAGGCCACCATTTTTAATTATCTGACATACTTACTAGATTCAACTAAACATTCTAAATGTGACCAATGAACTAAACTCAGTTAAGCCAGAACCGGCCCACTAAAGGGTCCAATCTCAAATATAGTTCACTGTAAGATAAGATAAATATAAAAAATAAAAATACACAACACTATGTACAAAATTCTTAGAATTTGTTGATCCGCATACACAGTATGCATTATGGACATAAGAATGGAGAAAAAATACTAATAAATAGCAAGAAAAAAGTATGCATAAGCAAAGCATGTATACATACATACATGCATGTACACACATATTTACATATTTGTATATATATACGCACATACACACATGTACACATACACAGCTAATGCAGACTTAAGGTGCAGAATGTGTGTGTAGAGTAAGTAAAGGCATGAAAATGAAATAACTGAGACTTAATATTGTTGAAATTGCACTTTTTTGCTTATGCCACCTGTTCTGTAAATTGAAGGTTAATGGTGTAAATGTTTATAGTACATGTATACGTACATAGATTATGAATGGGGCCAAATGAAACTTGTTGAACTTGCACTTTTCCTTTAAAATCCTCCTCCTCCTCCTCCTCCCGTTTTTTGTACTTTTTATCCCGTAACTCACCGGAGTTCTCGTCCACGCGCTCCTCCACCGTGTGCTCCTTCTGGTGGACCCACTCGCTGTTGCACTTGAAGTAGATCTGCGTGGCGGGCGTGGCCTTGCAGTACAGGTTGACGGGCTTGTTCTTCACGATGTACGCCTCCTCCGGCTCCATCAGGAACACCGGTAGCGGCTCCGGGGGGTCCGACGGGAACGTCTCCGGCAGCTCGCCCAGGCCGATGAAGTCATCGTCCACTGCGGGAACGGCAGAGGAGGAAGAGGAGGGAAGGAAGGATGAGGAGGAGGAGAAGAGAGAGGAAGAGACAGTGGGACGGAATTAGAACCGCAGCCTTGGCGTGGGATTATCCACCCGCACAGCGCACAGCCAAATCCCTATCATTTGATATTTTGGAATGTTTACACAAGTGTATTTTAGAAGCGCAGGAAATTCTGGGATTCCTCTCAGGGCAACGGGAATTTTTTTTTCCTTTTTTTTTTTAACAGAAACCCAAAACCACAAGTAAAGCTACTGCTGAGAAACCCGAGCGAGGCCTCGCAACGAGAAGCAGAGTTCAGAGGTTGAGTCGGAGGAACCGGAGTTAGAAGCTCATCTCTCTCTCTCTCTTTTTGCTTTTGTCTCACACACACACACACACACACACACACACACGCACACACACGCGAAGCACAGCTAATGACCTCAGGCTTTTGGCCCAGTTTGTGCCATTCCTCGGATACTTCTGCAGTAGACAGATACGCTTCCCTGTAATTACAACTCGCTTTCATCTCCCTGTCTTAAATCACACACACACACACATGCATGCTGCACGCACACACACACACACATGCACACACACACACATATGAATGAGCATCCCGAGTTGCACAAAAACATCGCAAGCATACAAATATGTGTGTGTGTGTGTGTGTGTGTGTGTGAGTGCACGCCCACAAGCGAAGCACCAGCTAACTTTCTAACTCTTTGAAGAGGATGTGTGTGTGTGTGTGTGTGTGTGTGTGTGGTTGGGGGGGGGGGGGGGGGGGGGTTGAGGCCTATTCGCCACCACCCCATTTGTCACCTCCAGAACTGTTCTATTCTTACCATCGAACCGGTAGACATCAATTATTCAGAGGTGTGAAAGAAAGGAGGCAGAGTAATAGAGACAGAGATACAGCAGGGAAGGGGAGTGAGGGGGGGGGGCGGACTGGTGCTGGTGCTGGGGGGGGGGGGATTGAGACGTCGGAGTGGGCAAAGAGAAACGGAGGAGGACGGAAAACAGGAAGCAGCCGGAATAACAAAAGAGTTTATCGCTTCCATCAGTAACGCCGGCGTGTTGTCTGACAGAGGTGATCCTGGATGCTCCGGTGGGGGGGGGGGGGTTACCGGGTAACGCCTCGCCCCCCCCCCACCGCCACCACCGCCACCAGGTCCCTCTAATGTTATCTCTGCCTCCATAGCTGCCGCTGATAGAAAGGTGATTACTGGAAAATGAATGAGGGCGATGGGAGGAGATCAGGAAAATGACGGGGCGAGTGTGTGTGTGTGTGTGTGTGTGTGTGTGTGTGTGTGTGTGTGTGTGTGTGTGTGTGTGTGTGTGTGTGTGTGTGTGTGTGTCAGTAAACTCTGAGCGGATTTTAGCTTCTGACTTTAAAACAATGAATAAAGTGTTAATTAATAAAATATAAGCAGATTACCATCGTTATCATTCTTATGAAGAGTGAAAAATGTCTTAATAAGAATTAAAAAAGTGTTTTCATTTATCATAATATCTGTATTAATCATCTCACTCTAGATCTGCTGCTAAAAAAAAGTTGTTGTTTTTTATTTAATATTAATAAAGCACGATAAAGGCTTATTAAAGGTTTGCCAATGACAGACTAATTAATTAAATACAGACTCAACTAATTATATTTATGCTGCTAATTGCAAAAATGCAGAAAAGAGACTTTTCTCTTTTTAACAATAAATAAAGGAACCGGTTTATAACGTAAGATACGTGTTAATAATATGGTGTCAGATGATTCACATCGTTATTACGCGTTATTTTAAGTGAATAAGACAACAGACGTGTTAATAACAGCCAATAAATCCTTAAGAACTGGAGATAAGTTTTATTAAAGTGTGTTTTAATATTGATAAAGCAAGAAAAAAGCTCAGTAAAGGTTTAACAATGACAGAGACTAGTTAATTAAACTCTGATTATATTATAGGAGTTAACTGTATAGATGCAGAAAAGAGATTTGAACTGCTGATTAGTTAATTAAACCAAATGTATTATATTATATGAATTGCATTATTAAGAGAGACATAAAAACATTGATATCAACATTATAAACATAATTATTGTTAGATAAGACATTTATAGGAATGTACAGGAAACGTGTTGACAGTTTGTAAGAAGCTGAACAGGTTAATACATCTTTAATAAGTCATGAATATTGTTAATAAGAGTATAATAATGTAGGTAAATCAAGAAAAGTCCAATAAATAAACTAAACAAATTATATGATATTAATTATATATATTGTAATGTGTTAATGAGACTAATTATACCTATAGAGTGTTAATAATATTGTTAAATAAGACTTTTAAGAACTAGGGAACTCATGTACAGTTTGTAAGAAGCTGAACACGCTAATAAATTATTAAAAAGTCATAAATATGTTAATAAGAGAGCATTAAAGTATGTTTTGATGTTAATAAATGAAGAAAACGCTCAGTAAAGGTTCACCAATGACATGATAACTATAGTGTATGAATTATTATCTAATATCTATGAATGAGAGAATGATTACACCTGTACAGGTGTTAAATAAAGCATCATACGAGTCATTCATCTGTAGTTAACCGTTAATGAGTGAACAATACGCCATATTTTATTATTAATAATCACATAATGGACATGATAAGACTTAATTCGTGTGTTTTAGCCAATAAACTCATGATTTTTATCATTGTTCTAAGTGTCTATGAGATGTTGATGAGTTTTCATCTTAAAGAACTGGAAAGAAGTGGGCTTAATAAAGCATGATATTACTATTAAGCCCAGTTTTTACATGTGAACGCAGCCTCTCAGTGGGAAATAAACTGTGAACGTGCAGGAGGAGCCGGGGCCAGACTCGGTTCTGTCGGACCCGGGTCCCCCCGCCCTGACCCAGAAACAGGCAACTCATTAAAGACTGTGTTAGCTTCCTTCACCCTGCGTTCCCATTATCTCTCCATCCCCCCCCCCAACCCCCCCACTCCCTCCTGCCGCCTCGCTCTGTGGAACCGTGGAGGCTCAGAGATCTGAAACAAGCATGAAAGCGTGTCCTCACACACACACACACACACACACACTCTCAGAGAGAGAGAGAGACAGATTCGAATTCATCAACTTTCCTGAGCGCAAGAAATAATAATAGATTCAAGTGAATGGAACGAGCCCTGCAGTGAAAGCTCAGCCCAGAAATGGTGCAAAAAAAAAAGAAAAAAACTTTAAAAAATGACTAAATGAAAGAGCCTGACTCTCACACACACACACACACACACACACACACAGCGACCACCCATGGTGATCCAGAATCAAAGGGAAACATCTCGTCCTCCGTTCATACGCAACCACAGCGGTTCCTGTTCCAAGTATTTAGGTTATAGGTTCAACACGATGCTCAGAACGATTTACTGCACAGCACTGAGTTCTAGAACAGTACGTGTTTTATTATCAGCATGGATTTGGGTATTTTTATCATCTTTTGTAGTTTTAATAGGAAAATACCGTATGTTGTCTAATATGGCTGCAACTAGCATTTTGATTATTAATTAATAATGTAAGATTCATGATTCAAATTGATTAATTGATAATCAAAATAGTGATAATACAACTAAACGATTAGTTGATCATAGTCGACTATAAAAAAAATGGTGTAAAACAATCACTTTTTCTTAAAATTCAACCCAAAGATCATCAGTTCAATATTATATGAGAATAAAGAAACCAAAAAATAATCAATAATCAATGACTCAAATCGATTGATTATAAAGATAGTTAGTGATTAATGTGATAGTTGCAATTAATTGATTAATCATTGCAGCTCTGATTCGAACACTGGATATTTGGTAAATTTTGGTCTCATCTGTCCATAGAACCTTATTTTATAATCTCCTATAAAGCTGTGACTCCTCAAACTGTAGGAAACCAGAAAATAATCAGATTTAAGAAGCTTAAAAAAGACTTAAATCGATGAATCCCATTTTTTATGCTGTTCATCACTTCACTTCCTATAATAAATACAAACTCACATTGACTCAAACAGCAGCAACATGTGTTTCTTAAAAATGACTCAAATCGATTATAAGTATTTGGCCACTAAATGATTAATCGACTAATAGATGCAGCTCTGGTGTCTATTTAATTTCCGATGGAAGATCAATAAAGTTTGCGTCTATCCAGGTATAGAGATCAAATATGATCCTGCTGGCTTCATGTCATTCTGCTTTTTATTGCTTTATTAATACGATCTGACTGTTTAAAATGCAATATAGATTTTCCCGAGCATTTGTAATCACGCAGCCTGATATTAATCAGAAAGTTTCTGAATCGCCTCCATATTGAGTGTTTAAAATTTAATGAAACATGTCCTCACTGCACTTTTTATTCTAATCGTATTTTGCTCTGTAATTAGGGCGAGTTTCCCTAACTCTCATTGTACGTCCTGTTAGTGGAGATTTTTTAAGAGTCAAATTCTATTTCACTTTCTGCATCCTGATTACTATTTTATATATATATTTTATATATATATATATATATATATAAAATATATATATATATATATATATATATATATATATATTTATACATACATATATATACACACACACACACACATATATATATATATATATGTATATATATATATACACATATATATACACATATACATGTATATATGTATGTATATATGTATATATATGTATGTATGTATATGTATGAACATATATATATCTGTGTATGTGTGTGTATACATATATGTATACATATATACATGTATATATGTATACACACACACACATATATATATATATATATATACATACATATACACATATACACACACATATATATCTATATATATATATATATATATATATATATATATATATATATATATATATATATATATATATATATATACACACATATATATACACACACACACACACACACACACACATCAAAATTAATTAACTGCATCTCGTCTCAGCAAGTGGGCCTAAGCAGAGGTTTGAGGTGCAGCCAGTTTGTCTCTGGCTTGAATTGACTCCAGTGGCTGGGAGTGTGTGATATTAAAGGATGATTACATTTAGGATGCAGGCACATCAAAGTCAAACCAGACTCATTACGCGGCTCAGCCACGCATTAACGCCTCCAAGGCGAGACGGCGTTCCAAACAAGGTGAGAGAGGAACGCCTCCAGCTAAGATAAAAAAAAAGACAGAACGACGTGTTACGTAAATACATAACACACACACACACACACACACACACACACACGTCGTGAGTTGAGACCTCACAGTGCTTTAGATTAGTTCTTCTGTTGTTAACTATCTGTCAAATCTTAAATCACCTGTGCAATTACATAGTCAAAGTTCCCCACAGCGTTTTTTGAAGGGCAGAGACTGAAAACAGGGAAAAGGGTGCATGTGGCATGTGTTTGCCACCAAAGAGGGCACTTTAGCATATGTATTGACTCCTAGAGGGCACTTTAGCATATGTATAGACTCCTAGAGGGCACTTTAGCATATGTATAGACTCCTAGACGGCACTTTAGCATATGTATAGACTCCTAGAGGGCACTTTAGCATATGTATAGACTCCTAGAGGGCACTTTAGCATATGTATAGACTCCTAGAGGGCACTTTAGCATATGTATAGACTCCTAGACGGCACTTTAGCATATGTATAGACTCCTAGACGGCACTTTAGCATATGTATAGACACCTAGACGGCACTTTAGCATATGTATAGACTCCTAGAGGGCACTTTAGCATATGTATAGACTCCTAGAGGGCACTTTAGCATATGTATAGACTCCTAGAGGGCACTTTAGCATATGTATAGACTCCTAGAGGGCACTTTAGCATATGTATAGACTCCTAGAGGGCACTTTAGCATATGTATAGACTCCTAGAGGGCACTTTAGCATATGTATAGACTCCTAGAGGGCACTTTAGCATATGTATAGACTCCTAGACGGCACTTTAGCATATGTATAGACTCCTAGAGGGCACTTTAGCATATGTATAGACTCCTAGACGGCACTTTAGCATATGTATAGACTCCTAGAGGGCACTTTAGCATATGTATTGACTCCTAGAGGGCATTTTAGCATATGTATAGACTCCTAGAGGGCACTTTAGCAGGTATTTTGGCTCCTAGAACATTTTTAGCTCCCAAGAGAACATCTTACTCCCAGAGGGCACTTTAGCACTCATTTTGTACTTTAGCTAGCACACATTCTGGCTCCTAAAGTGCACTTTACAACACATTCTAGCTCTAAGAGGGCACTTTAGCATGCTTTTAGCTCAGAAGAGGGAACGTCAGCATGTGTTTTGACTCTTAAAAGGGAACTTTAGCATGTATTTGTCTCTGAGAGGGCACTTTAGTACACATTGTGTACTGTAGCACACATTCTGGCTCCTAAACTGCACATTGCAACACATTTTGGCTCCAAGAGAGCTCCTCAGCACATGTTTTGATTCCTAGAGGGCACTTTAACATGATTTTTAGTGCCCAAAAGGGCACTTTAGCTCACCTTTGGGTTCCAAGGCGACATATTAACAAGCATTTTATCTCCAAGAGGGCACTTCTGTATGCGTTTTGACTCCTAAAGGGCACTTTAACATGCGTTTTTATCTCCTAAGAGGGCACCTTAACACACTTTTTGGCTCCAAGGGGCCACATTAACATGCATCTTGTTTCCTAAAGGGCACTTTAACATGCAGTTTAGCTCCCATAAGGGCACTTTAGCGCACATCTTTCCCCGAGGAAATCTCTCCATGTGCACGCCACTGCAGCTTCCTGTGCTGCAGGCCTGTATTGACAGTATTTTCCTCTCCAGCGTTGTCTGGGTGACCATCATCACGACTATCAGACACAACAGAGACATAATGACGAGCTCGCGTCAATAGTTCCCGTTGCCGGCGAGCAGCGGCGGCGCCGGCAGCTCTGCCTCTATTAACTATTATCCCGGATTCATCCGATCGCGGTGGAAAATATGGTGTGAAATGAGCTGCAGGAAACACGTCCCTGAAGCATTAGCGGCGCTCACCTCCGCAATCAGCCCCGCCGCCATCATCAATACGCCTCAGTCACGTTAATGAGTTCCTGGTGCTGAGATCAGTGGAAGCTGGCGACAGGACGTCGGCGATGACTTTGTCCCGACGTCTGACCGTTTTATTTATTTATTTTTAAAACAAGTGCAGTGAAGAGCATAAACACGTCAGCGTCTTCGAAGCCAAACTGTTTGTGACTGTGGATTTTAAACATGCGACGCTTCTACATTTAATTAAAAAAAAACTTCTTGAGGGGAACAAATGTGGAAAAAAAAAAGCTGCCTGCTCACACACAGCTGTCTGTTCCAAAACCTGTGTTGCTGAGGTTGTTGCTAAGGTTGTTGCTATGGCCGTTGCCATGGTTGCGCCACAGGTTGGTGACGTTGTGCGGATGAATTTGAGGTTGAAGTTTCCATTCCAAGTAAAGAAAACGAGAAAAATAAGTGGAGGTCGGCTGAGTGTTCTGACCTTAAAAAGACAGGAGATTAAAAAAATAAAAATGCTGTTTCAGACGGAGGCTGAACCGAGGCTGCAGGAAGTTCAGATAGACTCTAAATCATGGGGGGGGGGTCAAACATGTGGTCCGGGGGCCAGAACCAGGTCCCATCCGACCACTGGATAACCAAAGAAAAGAAAAAACTGCACCAGTTCCTGTTTCTACACAGAAATGTGAAGCTAGTGAGAACATTTTTGGGCTCGAGTGATAAAATATTTAAGAGTTTTGATTCGTAAATTGTTTGTGATACAGGAGACGACTTCACCTGCTGCAGAAAATGAGCTAAAGGATTAAATATGCATCAATGTGCAATAGGTGAGGCATCATATTGTTGAAACTGCACCTTTTTCCTTATGTCAGGCTCCTGTTATTTCTGAACTACAGGTTAATTAATCAGGTATTTATTCATTCTAAAACGCAGGAATCCGTAGGTGCTGTTATTTATAAGTTAACTATACCGGTCTGACCCAATTGAGATTAAATTGAGCTGAATGCGGCTAATGAATTAATTGAGTTTGACTCCCCTGCTCTAAATATACACCAGGAAATGTGCACGATACGTCTTCCTTAATGCGATAATGCACCACAATATCCATAATGATGAACGAGTAACACGGCTTCACAGGGACACTGCTTGTTATTGAGCTACAAAAACAGTTAAATAATAGAATAAACACAAGTGAATGAAAGACAGAAACGTGAAGATGTGTTTTACAGACTCTAAACTCTAACCTCTGAATGCAAAACACGACTTTTGATGCTACGTTGATTTGCATTAATCAAATAAAGTATAAAAACGCCCAGCGATGGAAAGCGAATAACAGCCTGTGGGTGAGATCTGGCCCTCTGGCTAAAAAACATGTTGGCCCCTTGATAAGAGTTGAAGTTTTGACCTTCATAGTTTACAATAAAACTTTTCTTTCTTTTTTTTACTTTTTCCGCAAACGTACTGTATTTAAATAATAGTAAAAAAAAAAAGTCACAACGAGAAGCAGCTTGTTAAGTGTAATCCCTGCAGACGGAGCAGAGTGGGTAACACCAAGGTTGCACCGCGATATGTGAGCAACGCTGGAATGAGTCTAATTAGACAAACCACAAATGGGCGAATTCCTGCTGTTTTAATTCCACAAATTTAGCCAATTCAACAAATCCGGATCATCTTTTTCCCCCAAAACACACAGAAAACAGATTCCCAGAAGTAGTGAGTTTGATGGAATTTCTTAAAGCTACAGCAGCAGTATGAAGAGAAAATTACATAGAGTGTATATATATATATATATATGTATATATATATATATATATATGTATATATATATATATATATATATATATATATATATATATATGTATATATATATATATATATATATATATATATATGTATATATATATATATAATTACATATATATATATTACAATATATTACTAAATGTACATACGTATATAGGCATAATTTACATATATATACATATACATACATATATACACACACACACACACATATATATACACATATATATATATATATAAATATACACATATATATACACACTAAATAAAAAATGTGAATATGTATATATGTATATGTATATATATATGTATATATATATATATGTGTGTATATATGTGTCTATATATACACACACACATATATATACATATACATATATACATATTCAAATTTTTATTGAATAACGTGCAATAGTCAAGTATGTGCTTAAACATCTCTTCAGTTTAACTGCTATATTACACACACACACACACACACACACACACACACACACACACACACACACACACGCACACACACACGTATTATTGCTGGTAGATTAAATATACTATGGTGGAATATGTCTGGGATAAATCAATTAATTATTGTAGGAATGTATTTAAATGGCTCGTTAATTGATTATTATTGAATCATGGAGAGTGATTAAATAAGTTTATACTTCCTTCTACTCTTTTCCACACATGTAAATCAAATCAAACGTACGAGTTTTGATTTCCATTGTTGCATAAAACTAATAATAGGGATATGACTCACTTACCAACGGGAGAACAACGGCACCTAATATCAATCAGTCATATTCTGCATTAATGTGAATAGTTAAACTAAAAAGTTAATTATTCTGCTCAGATTTGAGCCTGATTGCTGCTTTTTACAGTACATACAGTACGTGCTGTGCAGCTGTGCTTGCTTTTTTTTTTGCAGGGTATCCGTCAGCCTGTTTTCTCTTATATATCATATATTGCGAGCGCGAGTGTCTTGCGATAACAGCTTTTGAACGGCGGGCTCTGACACCGCCGCGCAAGATAAGCTCTCTATATTCTATCTGTACTCAGGCAGATTTATTGTCCCAAAAGAAAGCAGTGTATCAGCGGGGCCTGTGTTTCCCTTCCATCAGGGGGGAGCCGAGCATGAACAAGGATGAGCGCCGACATAAATCTTCTCCCTCTTCATTCGCGTTTTATTCCTATCTGTCCTCCTGCCTTTAGCTTTTTTTTTTTCCCCCTTCTCATCACCCCCCCGGGTCTATAGAGTCCATCCCATCTCCCGATGGACAGGGAGAGCGAGGGAGACGGTAAGTGGTTTGCTAGATAGGCAGACAACAGAAGGCTTAGGCCGTGTATTGCTATGCTGCAAGGAGGAGGGGGTCATGGGGGGGCGGGGGGACAAGAGGTGGTTTGCAGCTGAGTGGTCAAGCAGAATAATAAACCACTCAGCTGTCATGTCAATTGAAGCAGGATAAATAGACTGTCAATCAGATCCACCTATAAACGTGCTCTGAGCACACCTACCCATTATATTGAGTGAACATAAATCAATGCGAGTGACTCTCCCCGGGTCAATACTTGTTAGTATTGGATTAAGTAAAGACCCATTCATCCCGCTGGCTCCAATCGATATGTATGGCTGTTGTTTTAAAAAAAAAAAAAAAAAGCAGAATCTCCGCGCAGAAGCAGGCAAATCCGCTTCCTGCTTCCTTCTAATGTCTCTTTCCAGCCGAGTGCTTCATACACACTAATGTGTCTGCACGCGTTGTCTGCAGGGCCCCATCCAACGCTCGGCTGCAGCAGCTTTTTATTGATTACCGTCGTGGGGGGGTTGGGGCGTCCTATCGGAGACGCTCTGTCGGTTGCTGAGCGCGCTCATATTTCATCTCTGGGGTTTTTTCTTTTCCTGCCATCACACGCAAAGGATGAAAAAAAAAAAAAAAACAGCAGCCGACATCCTTTAAAGTTAAAAGTGGGGCGGCCTGGACGTTAAAGGGACAGTTTAAGGCATGAAGAGAAACGAGCGGTTTTAGTTCCACGAGTTTTAGTGTGCAGGGAAAAAAAAGAAAAAGGAAAAAGGAAAAAGGAAGGAAAAGGTGTTAACCTGGAATCTCTGAAGCAAACAACTAGTCAACTACTTCATGGAGTCATTTTAAGAAGAAAACCTTCTCTTATCTAATGATTTTCTGGTCTCTATGAACATTTTACACCATTTTATGAACAACTAATCGATTAATCATTTAGTTGTAAGATTAATCAACTACTATTTTGATTATCTATTGATTGATTTGGGTCATTTTTAAGAGGAAAATGTCCAAATTCTTTTTTAGTTTTACCTTCTCAAATCTGATCATCTACATTTTACACCTTTTTATGAATCAAACAACTAATTGATTAATCAATGTGAGAACTTTTTAAGAAGAAAACGTCCAATTTTCCAGCTTCTCTCATCTAATTATTTTCTGGACTCTCTGATTATCAACATTTTTTAATAATTTAGTTGTAAGATTACATTAATAGAGGGAAATGACCAAATTCTCTACTTCTAAAATCTGATCACTAACATTTTACACCTTTTTATGTATCAAACAATTAATTGATTAATCAATTAATCAAAAAAGCAATTGTCCAAATTCTCTGGTTCCAGCTTCTCTTATCTGTTTTTTTTCTGTTATTTTTTGTTCTTCCATAATAGAAAAATTGACATTTTTTGTTAAATCCTTGTGAGAAATTGATTAATCGTTGCAGCTCTAAATTACACAAATATATTTTGTTAGTGAAATCCCAACTTCAAATAAAACACATTTAAAACATATAAAATAGTGGATCATAGTGGACAGTGGATAAAACAATTAGATGCCAACTATCACATGAATCATCAACTATTTTAATAATCGATTAATCAATTAAAATTGTTTCTAAAATAAAATGTCCAAATTCTCTGGTTCCAGCTTCTCTTCTCTGGTTATTTTCTGGCTTCTTTATTCTTCTATGATAAAAAACTGACATTTTAGGCTGAGTCTTTGGGAGAAATCAATATTTTACTCCATTTGTTGAACAAAGCGATTAATCGATTAATCATTGCAGCTCTGAATTACACTGTGATGATTTTTGGTTGGGGAAAATCCACAGATAGATTTAAGTAGTGACATCACAACGTCACATAAAACATGTTTAAAACACATAAATGTTGATTATAGTGGATAAACCAATTAGTTACCAACTATTAAATTAATCGTCTACTAGTTAGGGTTAATCGATTAATCGATTTGAGTCATTTTTTAATTGTAAAATGTCCAGATTCTCTGGTTCCAGCTTCTGTTCTCTGATTATTTCCTGTTTTTTTTTTATTCTTCTTTAATAGTAAACTGATGATCTTTGGGTTATGGAAAAAAATTGAAGACATTTTAGATTGAATCCTTGAAAGAAATCAACATTTTACACCATTTTATGAACCAAACGATTAATCGATTAATCGCTGTAGCTCTAAATTACACTGAGATGATTTTTGGTTCATATATCAACAGATGGATTTTGTTAGTGACATCACAACTTCACATAAAACATCTTTGAAACATAGAAAATAGTGGATTCACTGCATTCCATATCAAACTAGAGCTGCAACAATTAGTTGATTAATCAATTAGATGCCAATTAATACATCAATCATCTACTAATTGGATAACAGTCAATTATTTTCCAACCAATAATAACCGACAGATTAATCCACTAACAGTATAGTTAGTTGCAGAAACCCGGTGGCGAAGGAAAAATACGTTTGCTTTACAGATAATCCAAGATGAGGAGTTAAATCGATGTGAAACCGGCAGTTTTTCCTCGGCTCAAACAGCTTTGCATCTTTTATACGACTGTTCGACGCGTCACACAAACCAAAAACGAGAACTGTCCCTTCATCCGGCCAACGGGGTCACGGCCCAGAACCCCAACGACCCAGAGAAATAAACCGATGAATAATTAAACCGGCCGTATGGAGCCGGATCTGATCTGGACCGGAGTCCGCCATGTAATTGGAAAAAAAAAAGAAGGGTTTCATCTCTCGGCTGATTTTTCCTGTCGTTTGGCATGTGGGCGTCTCGGGTCCGTTCCCTCTGACCTTCACTCGGGCCGGGCCGGCTGGTTCTGGCAGGAGGCAGCTGGCGGTTGCCAGGGTCACGCTAGGCCTTGGCCACTGTCTGTGCCGTCACGTCACAGTGCCAGCGAGAGACGGCAAGGTCGAAGCGTGGTCATGATTACAGCTCCGAATTAAAAAATAAAAAAGTATTACTGATGTTACTGATTCACTGTGTAAGGGTGAGTTACAGCACCGCGGATGGCATGATGGGAACGAGCATTTATCATACATTGGCGTTCATTTTGGGTTATTTTGTCATTTAAAAGTCAATTTGAATCATTTAATTTCACAGAATCCAGACATGTGAATGTACAAGTGAGTACCTGACAATTAGGAATCAGGATGGCACCAATGGGAGCCATGTTATCAATCAGTTATGGCTTGAATTAGGGGTCAAAGTTGGTAATAATTAAAGCTCTTAGTATTACTTATAGTAAGTATTACTTATATATAACACCAGGCTACTCAAATTGTGTAAAGGTGAGTTACAAATCGTGGTTGGCATCATGAGAAAGAGACAAAAACTTCAGAAACTTTGGCTAATTCGACAAAATCAGATTTGTTCTCCAGAAACACCACTACTTTACTTTACACTCACACAAGTCATTTTTTATAAACCTGAAAATTAGGAATTGTGACGGCACCAACAGGAGCCATGTTATCCATCTGTCAATCAATTAGGGGAAAGCTTGGTAATAATTAAAGCTCTTAATATTACTTAAAACGCCAGGCTTCTCAATTTGTGTAAAGGTGAGTTACAAATCATGGTTGGCATCATGAGTAAGAGACAAATATTGTTAAAATACAGCATTTATCATAAATTTGTGTTCATTTGGGGTTATCTTGTCATTTAAAAGTCAATTTTTTTTGACAGAAAGCGTCAAATGCTCTAAATGCTTATATAAAAATAGTAGATTTTGGGGTGTTAAACGATATAATATACTATATGGGACCAAGTTTATGAGGTTATATCACATGTCGTTTTTGGCATTTTCCCATTAACAGTCAGAAGATAATTAAATACAAAAGTTAGAATTTGTAAAAGCAAAAAAGGGAAAATACCAAAAATTTCACGTAGTGTAACCCTTAAAACTACCAGATAGTTTAACTTTCTACTATAACTATATATTAAAACAGAATTGTTAATAATTATCAATCATGGCTGTTTTATGATGCATTTCCGTATTTTAGTTTGATGAAATGCAAAAAAAATAGACAAAACCTAGTGAAATTTACATTCATGTGATTAAACAAAGATAAAAACTATGAGAAAAAAAAAAAAGTATTTATTGGCCAAAATTTTTAAATATAATGTGAGTGACAAAAATGAGGAAAAAATAGAGAAATAAGTAAAAAATGCTTTAAAAAAAGTAAAAAAAAAAAAAATTAAAACCACATGCTATCAACGAGTTTTATATTATAGGTGAATAAAATATTATTCAATAATATTTATTAATATTTAAATCTTATTATTTCAGTTGCACCATTTGACATTTGGGGTCAAAAACATAACATAAAAATCATGATTTTTGTGGAAATAAATTGTAAAATAAAGGACTTTTAAATGACACCAACATGAACACAAAATGTAGATTTAGAGAGACCTGATAAAGCTTCTTAAAACTGTATTTTTAAAAGTTTTGGACTTTCTCATCTGTATATTTGTTTTATTCGTTGGAAAAACAGCAGCAGAAATAGCAGCGTGTCGGCTGCATGTTATTCAGATTCGACTGCGTCTGCCGTTAATTGCTGTTCGCTTGTTTGTTTTATATCCATAATTAATTTATACCCGACTCCCTTACAACAAACAACAGGAATCCAGGAAGCTGTGGAGTCTCCAGGTTTTTATTTTCTAACTAAAATCGTCCTTGAATTGAGGAGATAACGTTAAATAAATCAAGTAAATGAGCGAGAATTGTTAAAAATAACATAGTAATTAGAGATTCATCCCACTTTTTACATGCTTTTTGATCATTATATTGAAATTTAATCACATGAAAAGGTATATTACACAGGTTAAAGCAGGTTTTATGGACATTAAAGCACATTTCCATGAATACATAAAGATTCTAAGTGTCAGTGAAGTTACTCAAACAGATTCAGCCCTTTGGCAAAACATGATCAAAGTTTGGGTTTTTTGACCTTCACGTTTTATATGAAAACTTTTACATAATTTTCTGAAATCTATTGTAGATTAAAAAAGTAAAGGGCTCATGAAAATCACAATGAAAATGAGCTTGTTAATTCTAACGCTCCCCAGAGAGGAAGAGGAGGCGTTAATACCAAGGTTGCACTGGGAGGAAGTCTAATTAGCCCCAACCACACGTGTGAATTTCATTTAATTCTGAAACTTTGGCCAATTCGACAAAAAAAAATCTGATTTGTTCTCCACAAACACCACTACTTTACTTTACACTCACACAAGTCTTTTTTTAACCTGAGAATTAGGAATTGTGATGGTACCAACAGGAGCCATGATATCCGTCTGTCAATCAATTATGGCTTTAATTAGGGGTCAAGGTTGGTAATAATTAAAGCTCTTAATATTACTTATAGTAATAGTAGTATAATTACTTATATATAATGCCAGGCTACTCAAATTTATCATAAATGGGTGTTTATTTGGGGTTATTTTGTCATTTAAAAGTCCATTTGAATCATTTCATTTCACAAAAAACACAATTTTGTATGATTATTTGTGACAGAAATCGCTGAATGGTCTAAACGAGAATATGAAACTAGTTGATTTAAACTGTATAAACTAAATTAAACTATATACTAAACTATATGGGACCAGGTTTTTTGAGGTTATACCACATGTCATTTTTGGCATTTTCCATTTTCCAGATTCTGTCGACTGTTAGTGGAGTTTTTCCTGCCATCAGTGCAAAACCAGAAAGTAAATAAATAAAAAGTTAGAATTTATAAAAGCAAAATGGTGAAAATACCAAAAATTTCATGTGGTGTAACCCTTAAAACTACCAGATAGTTTAACCGTCTACTACTCTACTACTACTAGCTCTTAATTAAAATTTAAAAAAAACGCAAGTATTACTTAAATATAACGCCAGGATACTCAAATTGTGTAAGGGTGAGTTACAAATCGTGGTTGGCATCATGAGAAAGAGAAAAATATTGTTAAAAAAACAGCATTTATCAAACATTTGTGTTCATTTTGGGTTCTTTTGTCATTTATTTTTTCACAAAAAACATAATTTTGTATGATTTTTGTGACAGAAATTCCCGAATGGTCTAAACGAGAATATGAAACTAGTTGATTTAAGAGTGTTAAACTATATACTAAACTATTTGGAACCAGGTTTTTTGAGGTTATACCACATGTCATTTTTGGCATTTTCCATTTTCCAGATTCTGTCAACTGTTGGTGGAGTTTTTCCTGCATCTGTGCAAAGTCAGAAGTTAATTAAATAAAAATACCAAAAATTTCATGTGGTGTAGCCCTTAAAACTACCAGACAGATAACTACTACGAGTTATCGTGGTTGGCATGATGGGAAAGAGACTAAATTTGTTAAAATAGAGCATTTATCATAAATTTCTGTTCATTTTGGGTTATTTTGTCATTTAAAAAGTCCATTTGAATCATTTTATTTCACTAAAAACACAACAGAAACCAGACGTGTGAATTTACAAGTAATTTTTTAAACCTGAGAATTAGGAATTGTGACGGCACCAACGGGAGCCATGCTATCCGTCTATTAATCAATTACGGCTGGAATTAGTGGAAATAAACAGGGCGCCGGTGATGATGATGATGATGATGATGATAATAACGAGAGCATTAATTTAGCTTTTCACCAGGTCGTGCAATTAACGTCTGAAGTTCCTTCCAACGAGCTCTGCTCCAGTTTCCGTGGTAACTAATACCTGGAACAATCATTACCAGCCCATAATGTTCTCATTGCAGCGTTAACGTTCCTTCCCGGTAAACAGGACCTTGGATACGACTTGGCAACGGGAGTTTTCTCCTGTTTGATTATTTATTTTCGTAGGTAAGCGGAGGTTTCGGCTCCCGTCGCCGTGACTCATTACCGAGAATTAAAAATAGAGCTGCTGGGTTTTTACTGCTGCTTCATGCTAAATTGATCAGGTTAATTAAGAGACATGGCTTCCAAAGCAGATGCTCGTTTATTGTGCAGGTTTTTCCCCACTCCTGTTTCCTTTTTCTCTCAAACTCTTCTTCTACTTTCTTCGAAAATTGTTGATTTCCTCCAAAAAACAAATAAAGGGTTTGGTTTCATTCCAATTTGGCTTTGAGAACAATCCCATAAAACACTGAATTAAATGATGGTTTTTAATTCCACCACTGTTTTCCCTTTTCTAAAGCAGATGTAGAACAACCACAACTCTGCAGGGAAGAGGGAAGATTAAGATTCATTTTGGGAACTTTTGCACGTAAATATGTAGGATTATAGCCAAATTACGACAATAATTTAATCATTTGCACCATTTTTGATGCAATATAGTAAATTAATTGAAATTAACACGTTTTGACTGCCATACTTTGAATGCAAATTGGAGTTTTATACTGGAAATTACTTTTTTCCAACTGGATTTTGTGTTATTGTGCTAATTGCTCATTAGCATTTTTTTTTTTTTATATATATAATTGGAATGATGAGTCCTGGTGTTAAAGACATGAGAAATAACGGGGAGACGTCACCAGACACCTTTCGTCAACCCATGATTCACAGGGTGAGGATTTCACAGCGAGGTCACCACGAGAAAAACGTATAAATACGACCAAAGCCGGAAAAACGTGTCGGCTTCACGTGTGGCGTTTCATTAAACAGGATCACACGTGCAGAAAAGATAAATCCTATAAATCCAGCCTCGGACTGGAACCCACCAGACAAACAAAAAGGTCACAGGGATAAAAATATCCGAAGGGAAGGTCACGTCGCTTTGATGCAACAACGAGGTTGTTTCTTAACGAGCAATTATTCGTTAAGGTGATCCAGTTCGTAGGATCGCCGTGTTTCCTTGCTCATCGCACAAGTGGCTGATAATTGAAAGCTTCCTGATGCATGAAAAGGAACCGTCTTTTATCTCTTTCCTCCTTTTTTTTGGGGGGGGGGGGGGGGGGGGGGGGCGGGCGGGGATCTCATTATTTTAAACATCCTCACTAAATGTTTTCATACCCGCTCGTCCCCTCCTCTTCCCGTCGCCATCACCCAGTTTGCTCACCGCCCGGACGGAAAAAAAAAGCCATTTTGGTGGTTGATTGGAGAATGATGCTGCTACTTAGAGAGTCACTCCATCAGCGCCGAGGGAGGAGGAGGAGGAGGAGGAGGAGGAGGAGGAGAGGGGAAAAGCTCAGGAGGAGTAGTGGCTCCCCGGGGCGCTGTAGCCGTGATGGGTGAGCTGTCAAACGCCCCATTGTCCAAATTACCCGGCGAGCGCCGTGTCACCACCCGGGACTAATTTACAGCGCAGCGCGGTGCGCGGCGCAGGCATCAGTCTCCTGAGCGGAGTCCGCGGGATAGACGGGAATAAAAAAGAGAAAAAGAAAGAAGGAAAGAAAGAAAGAGGGGAGGAGGAGGTGGGAGCCAGAGGTTTAGGGACCCAGGTAAAAAAAAAAAAAACTCCAATTAGGTCCGGCGTTTGCCGCCTTTTTCCGCTTCGAGGCTTCAAATGACAGGTGTCGATACGGGTACGCGTCGCGCCCCCGTGGGTCGGCGCCCACCCGCCGCCACACACACACACACACACACACACACACACACTTTTAAAACCCTCGCATCATAACGACGGGTCCCTTTTAGCACCAAAAAAAAAAAGAAAAGTTCACTTGTCATATGTCACACCCCTGGGCGCCCAGAGCCAGACAATAAAGGGGGGGCCCCCCATCCCCATCCTGGACCCCCCGTGCAGGGACCAGTTGAGGCTGTCAGGAGGAAGGCGTGTTGACCCCCCCCCCCACCCAAAAAAAATGAATAAAGCTTCGGTGCGATGCCTCCGCTTTCGGCTAATTGGCCGAAAGCAGCGGGCGCCACAGAAAGGGAAAAATCATCAAACAAACAAGGATCACAAAAAGCTTCGGTTACAGCGATCAGGGACGGGATCATCAGGGTTTTCATCAATACGGAGACTTACAGACGCTTTTCCAGCTCTAATATCTGTTTTTTTTTTAACGATTGTATGTCTTCAAATTTCAAACCTAAAAGTTCCATTTTATATATGACTAGTGCAGCGCCTGCAGGAAGTATGTGTTTCATCCAGGTTTAAATGTGGGCGTTTTATAGACTTAATAGACAAAACTGTACATTGAGTACGACAAGGTCACACAGAGAGGAAAAGGCGACAATTTATGGTGAACGTTTATGATGAATCTCATACTTTATACTTGTTTTCCTGTATAGAGCAAGAACCTGGACATGTTACTGTTATATGTGATTATAAATAAATGAGTTTAGGCCCAGATTCTGTTCTGTTAAGTGATAGTGCTGGGATTTCCACCTCTTGGAATAAGACCTGTGTTAGCTAAGTAGTAAAGTAGCAGCTAAACTGGCTAACATTTTACAATACTTTCTTTGCAAATCTTTGCAGGAAGAAACAAGAAAACAGAGATTTAAATTGCAGTGAAAGCGCCGGGAAGCAACATGAGGAGGAGCTGTGATGTGGAGCTTTACACTGCTGCTGCTGCAGGATGAATCTATGGGATTTTATCTTTTAATGATAATAATGATGATTTGAACATCTATCAAAGCATTTCCACAAGAAAAAAAAAAGATAAAACCACACCGTGCCGTGCGGAGCTACATCTGAAAGCTGAGGTTGATCTGACAAACATTCAAAAAGATCAAAAACCCTCGTTTCTTTTGTAGATAGTTTAACATTTCATTTGAACGCAACACAATAAGCAGACCTTGAAACCTCCATCATCATTAAAAGGTTTAAATCACTAAAAGCTGTATAACATTAGCAAAGTTTATCAGTGCTGCTGTATTAACCCAATGCAGACTGATAGCTTCGTATGGTGAGAACACAAAAAAACTAAAAACTGACTCAAAACGGTTCACCTGGGTGTCGAGTGAGAACTAAAAGACTTTTCATGTTACAGCGTCTGATTCAAATAACCTCCACACAAGAATACCACCACACAAGGAAATAAGTAAATTCAGCAAAGGAAAATGCATTTGAAATTCTAAAGAGTGAAATATGCCAGTGGTCACATGATACTTTTTAGTACATGAAGACAGGTGACAATTAACAGGTGAGATAATTGATCCCGTGACAGCAGCAGAAAAAGCTAATTATCGACACTCGTTGCTTCTATATTATATAGAAGGATGTTGGAACCCCCCACACATGTCATATATTATAGAATCCTCATACAAGGATAAGCTCACACACACACACACACACACACACACACAAAATCCCTGGCAGCACTTTATCCGAAGGACACTACAGAACTGGAAAAGCGTGTCAGGAATGTGTGAGACACACAGTCCCCAGAGCTCGGTCTATTCTCCATGTCTGTCACCGAATCTGGCTGCTTTCTCTCTTATTCCCCCGACACACACACACACACACACACACACACGTCCTCCATCCACCCACCAAATCTAATTCTCGCCATCTCGTCAATCAAAAAAGCGCCGGACGGTAGGGGAAAGCGTGAAGAAGTTCTCGGGAAAAGTGAGCATCCGTTAATACATCCACAAGCCGGATGCACCTGCAGCGCCGTGACTTACTGTATGCATGTCAAAACACACCAAACACGGGTGGATGTAGGCCTTAATGCAGGCTTTGATGTCAGAGCCGTGTGTGCGTGTGTGTGTGTGTGTGTGTGTGTGTGCGTACATGTGTTTCTGTGTGTGATGGCTGAATTAATGTGACAAGGCAGATGTAATGCAGATACATAAATCTTAGCCCCGGGATCAGTGGAGGGGGCGAGCGGGAGGTGATATATTAAAAGGACACACACACACACACACACACACACACACACAATATCACAGACACACACACTCACCATTATGATGTCGATAATAAAAACGAGCCACAATAGCCAGCTAATAGACATGATTCTATATCTGGCCCCCGAGGGTTATGACGTATACACACACACACACACACACACACACACACACACACACACAGGAAACACAAACTCAATATCCTTTTCCAGCGACTTATTATGCTGCTTTGAGCAAAACTGTTCAAGTGTTAGAAATGTCTGTAATGCCTTTAAAGTCTTGTACAACTTGCTAATGCTAAAACTGAAGCTACACATGGCGGAAAACACACACACACACACACACACACACACACACACACACACACACACACACACACACACACACACACAGACACACACACACACAAAGATTTCTGTTTACTACCTGATCAGTGATTGATCACCAAGTTCAGCAAACTACAATTCAACATTTATTTATTTTTTTTAAGGCTGAAATGAGGAAATCTTTTTTGGACGGTTTATTTTATACACACACACGCACACACAAACACACACACACACAGATTATAGTTTCCATCTCTACACAGTGTTTTAATATACGTTTATTGTTGTGCTTATTTTTTCTGAGCTCATGATTTTTTCTTAGATAAAGATGAAGCTCAAACTGATGTTTGGAAAAGGAGAATAAAGACGGTTTGATTTGATTGATTCGTTTGCTCGTAGAAAGCAAAAAGAAAAGGAGCTGGAACTACAAGAGGCCAAGAGGTCTGCAGGTGTTTTTATGGAAGCAGTTTCTCCATTTCTTCACATATGCTATCCCACTAACCTATACGATTTACATCTACATTAAAGCGCATGTGAGCGAGACAAGACAATGCTAAACTAGGTTCTTAACAATAAATAAGGTGCAGTAGCTAAAGGCTACTTTGAGCTAGTGTTGCTAAAACTAAAAACAGAAACCAGGTATGACAAGATAATCCAACAAGACGAGACAAAAACTACACTCCACTCCATTAGGGGGCAGCAGAGTGTTCACAGGGAGCATACAGCACAGAGTATGAGTATGAAGTGTAGACACCAAGTGACACCATGAAAACATATTTAACAGGGATGAGAAGACAGGCGGAGAGAGACGGAGATAAAGAGACAAACGAAAGTCTCCCAAAGCTAAGACGAGGAAATATGTATATATATGTGTATGTGAAGATCAAACGGTCTCACCACCAACACGTTCACGTTTCGCCCGTGAATTAAAAAAACACAATTAACGCTGCTCCTGAACATCACATCTGCATTTTCTGAGAGCGTTTCAGATTCAGCTCACATCCACAATCACATACACATATGTAAATGCGTGTGTGTGTGTGTGTGTGTGTGTGTGTGAGACACACTTGTTATTTCACCTCGGCTATAGGTGCATTAAAGAACATTTCCCTTGTATCAGCACATGCATATTTGCTGAACTCGCCGGAATAAAAAAAAAAAAAAAAAAAAAAAGGGCTGCAGCTACGCAGGAATTCAGCAGGAATCGTGAGTCGTGGCGTGTTTGGCTGCCTCACAATGGCTTTGTGGCGGCGCATTGTCCCCTCGCGTTTCAATAGCTCGCCTCCTTTCTGTTCCATGTTTATTCAGGTACGCTCGCCGGGCTTACACCTTAAAAAATGAAAAGCGCTTTGTATTCCACACTCGGTTCATTTGTAGACTTTGCTCGTGTGCGTTTCTTCACAGACCAGATACCTCCCAACAAAAAATGAGTTATCTCTTCTTTTTTCTCCTCCAAAAACAAAGCGTATTTTCCACATACACTGAAAAAAGGGACATGAGGTTGTTCATTCAACTAACTGCAGTTTAAAGGATATAATCAAGGATTTGATTACGGAACTAATCCTTTTTTGCATTTAGGGACATCAAGTTTGATTCATACTGAAGTGAAAAAATATCTCCGACTGGATTTCTCTCAAATTATTATTTTTCTTTCAGTTTGAGTCCAATAGTGAAGTCCTGTAGCTCGTCGAAGGCCGGTTAAGACGCTTCATTCCACAATGTGAATATCCTGTTACACGGTGGCTGGATTCTGTCCCAAAATAAATATGAGGAGCAAAACAATTGAAGCTTTAGTGTTTTTTGTTGTCAAAATTACAAAAAAAGCCCATTTAAACTGGCTCGCTAGCCACCGTGGCATGACTGTAGCTAGCAGTAGCTGGCTAGCTAGCATTCACCAGTAACGTTATGACTATAAATAATAATACATGTAATTATAACTAAATTTTACAGCTATCGGTAACATAAACTAGCCAAAAGACGCTAGTCCAGCTCGGCTAAAGTTTGTACATTTAAAATAATTTGGTAGCCAGATGGAAAACCAACAGCTTATAAGATGGAAAATGCTAATTATTTTTGAAGTCATATATATATATACATATATATATATATATATATATATGACTTCAAAAATAATATATATATATATATATATAGTGAATCAATTTATATGTATTAGGTATGGTTCTAACTAAAACGTTAGTAAAATCATTTGCATTAAGGCAAGAATTAATAGAGGTAAGAATTCTGTAAAGTTAAAGATTTTGGATGTGTTATCTGCAGATGCATATATATATTTATATATATATATATACACACACACACGCATTTATATACATAGGTATGGTTTTAACTAAAATGTTAACAAAATCATTTGCATTAAAGCAAGATGGAGGTAAGAATTCTGTAAAGTCTAATATGGACTAATATGGATGTGATCTGCAAATGCATAAATACATATACACACACATATACATACACACATATATATATATATATATATATATATATATATATATATATATATATATATATATATATATATATATAAAGCAGGGTTGTTCTTTTTTTCCAGTGTACAGTGGAATGACAATAAGAACAGCCCTTGTCTTGGTCCATTTTACACATCGTGATATCGTCTTGCACAGGAACGACATCGTGCAGTCGCTGGTCGGCGTATCGTATTCACGCCGGCTCCCACACACCGTATTCAGCCTGGATGATCGATGGCGTCCCCGCTCGGCCGGGTAGCCGCCGCCGGCGGCTGATACGGCCGCACGGACGCCAGTTTCCAGGCAGAGGTACAGAGCCACTGGCACATCCAGTAATGGTGCTGCTTCTTCACGGTATAATAAACACTGATGATCAATTGGCGTGCACACACACACACACACACACACACACACACACACACACACACACACACACACACACACACACACACACAGGAGTGATATTGTCACTCTGACCCTGTCCAGAACTACTATCGGAGCATCAGATATATCCGGACTGTTCCTATATCCGGCTGAGATGGATTGCATCTCAAATATATCTTGAGTGACCACTTATGGTATGATGAAATTCTACTTCCCTGCACTTTTTATTATATATTTTTTACCCCAGGGAGTAAAAAATAAAACACACACACACACACACACACACAAAACTGTGTACTACTTGAGAGACTACTCGCTAAAAAACACACATAAAAAAAGGAAAAAGTTGGAAACAAAAAGGACATTGTTAAGTTATCGGAGCGAAAAAGACGGAAAAAAAAAAGATGGAAACTCGCCTCCGGTAGATACTTTTAGTTTTTGGGGTTTTCTGAGCTTTGTCTTGCCGTGTAAATAGAGACACGATGAGGTCATTCCTCATCACGTTAAACTCAGAATGTGGTTCCATGCAGTCCCGACCACCTCAAGAAAACCACACACTCAAACGCATTCATACATACAGACGATTGTTGAAAAAAACTAATGCTAAAGTGCTGTTTTGGAAACTAAAATGCACGGTAAAGCGCCTTTGAGGAGCCAAATCTCATTTAGGTGTCCTAAAAATCATGCTAAAGTGTCCTCTTGGAGCCAAAACATGTGCAAAAATGCCCTCTAGGGAGCTAAAAGCATGGTATAGTGCCCTTTTGAGAGCTAAAAAAGCATACTGAAGTGCCCTCTAGGGGCTAAAACATGTGCTAAAGTGTCCTCTTGGAGCCAAAACTTATGCAAAAATGCCCTGTAGGAGCCAAAACACATACTAAAGTGCCCTCAAGGAACCAAATGTGTTAAAGTTTCCGCTTGTGAGCTAAAAAAGCATACTAAAGTGCCCTCTAGAAACCAAAACATGTGCTCAAGTGACTTCTAGGAACGAAAACTCATTAAAGTGCCCTTTTTAGAGCTAAAAAAGCATACTAAAGTGCCCTCTAGTGGCTAAAACATTTGCTAAAATGTCTTCTAGGAGTCAACACTCGCTAAAGTGCCCTCTTGGGAGCCAAAACACATGTGAAAGTGTCCTCAATGATCCAAAATGTGCTAAAGTTCCCTCTTGAGAGTTAAAAAGCATACTAATGTGCCCTCTCGGTGGCCAAAACTCATTAAAGTTCCATCTTGAAAGCTAAAAGCATACCAAGTGCCCTCTAGGAGCCAAAACATGTGCTCAAGTGTCTTCTCTGAGCCAAAACTTGTTAAAGTGCCCTCTTGAGCGCTAAAAAAGCATGTTAAAGTGCCTTCAAGGAACCAAAATGTGTTAAAGAGAGTTAAAAAGCATACTAAAGTGCCCTCTAGGGAGCTAAAAGCATAAAAAGGGCCTTCTTCAAAGCCAAAACATGTGCTAAAGTGTCTTCAAGGTGTCTAAACGTGTTAAAGTGCCCTTTAGGGAGCAAAACCATGTTAAAGTTCCCTCTTGAGAGCTAACAGCATACTAAAGTGCCCTCTAGGGGCTAAAACATCTGCTAAAGTGTCTTCTAGGAGTCAAAACTCGTTAAAGTGCCCTCTTGAGCGCTAAAAAAAAGCATGTTAAAGTGCCCTCAAGGAACCAAAATGTGTTAAAGAGAGTTAAAAAGCATACTAAAGTGCCCTCATCAAAGCCAAAACATGTGCTAAAGTGCCTTCAAGGTGTCTAAACGTGTTAAAGTGCCCTTTAGGGAGCAAAACCATGTTAAAGTTCCCTCTTGAGAGCTAACAGCATACTAAAGTGCCCTCTAGGGGCTAAAACATCTGCTAAAGTGTCCTCGAGGAACCACCTGTGTTGAAGTCCCCCCTCCAGAGCTAAAAGCATATTAAAGTGCCCTTTTCAAAGCCAAAACATGTGCTAAAGTGTCTTTTAGGAGTCAAAACTCATTAAAGTGCCCTCTAGGGAGCTAAAAAGCATGGTAAAGTGTCCTTTTGAGGGATAAAAAAGCATACTAAAGTGCCCTCTAGGAACTAAAACATGTACTAAAGTGCCCTTTAGGGAACAAACCATGTTACAGTTCCCTGTTGAGAGCTAAACAGCATACTAAAGTGCCCTCTTCAGTGGCAAAGACACTATATGTGCCTTTTCCCCCTTTTTTGCCCATACCTTTTAAAAAGTCTGTGCCGACACGTGTCACTTTCGAGGGGAAAAAAAACCCGGAATTAATGGAAATACATAAATGCCTCCATACAGGACACACAGGCCCGTGGAGGGTTGACATGAATCATCTGCAGCTACACAGTTGAACATGGATAGATTACAGTCAACATGTTAATGCTCATCCAAACAATGACCCTGTAAGTTCACTGCCTATCCCATAATAAAATCGGTGTCAGACCATATTACACTCCTAGCGTGTCAGATTGTGAACTGAATGCAGGATGAATCTGATGTGTAGGAAAAAAACGGAAAGAAAAGCAGAGAAAACTCGTCTGCAGCTGCATCTCCTTTAATTAGAATCTCGTTTTTTTGTTAATCACAAACTCAGCGATTCATCACACATCAAGTGAAATATTTAAATATTTCTTGAAATTAGTTTCTTAGAAAAAATGAAAACTTATTTAAGTTTCCGCGATCTTATTATTAAAGCAATTAAAGGAGTATGACGAGCAATAAGCGGGAAAACATTTGATCTAGATGGATATTTTATTGATCGTTCACAGGAAATTAATTAGAACTAAACACTGGAGCTGTAATGATTAATCGATTAGTTGTCAACTTTCACATTAATCTGAAACTATTCTGGTCATCAAGCAATTGGAGTCAACTTCTAAGAAAAAAATGTCTAAGTTCTCTGGTTTCAGCTTCTCTTCTCTAATTATTTCTATGATTATCAACATTTTACACCATTTTACGAACCAAATAACTAAGCAACTAATCGATTAATCATTTAGTTGTAAGCGATTACATTAGTCACCTACTATTTTGATTATCTATTAATTGATTTGAGTTGTTTTTTGGAAGAAAATACCCAATTTCTAACTGCTTAAATATGATTGAGATGATTTTACACCTTTTTATGAATCAAACAACTAATTGATTAATCAATTTGAGTCATTTTTAAAGAAGAAAATATCCAGATTCTCTGGTTGCAGCTTCTGTTCTCTGATTATTTCCTGGTTTCTTTATTCTTCTCTAATAGTAAACTGATGATCTTTGGGTTGTGGACAAAAAAAGACATTTTAGGTTCAATCTTCAGCTTTGGGAAACACTGATCGACATTTTACACCATTTTGAGAACCAAACTTATTAAATAATCGTTAAAATAATCTCTAATCGTAGTCAGGCTATGAGTTTGGAGTCAATGCAGAACCATAACTCCTTTAAATGATTCAGTTTTTGTCTAAAACTATGAGAATATCAAAGTCACACCTTGAAAAGACGTATTTTGAAGGTTTTCTAATGACTTAATGATGAATTGAAGCCATTTTACTGCCTATAATTAGATTTCTTACATCATAGGCGTCCAAATCCTGGTCCTGGGGGGCTGGTGTGGGTGCAGGTTTTTTTGTTCCAATCAGGCAGTAACACACCTGATTCTACTGATGAAGCTCCACAGGAAACGGCTGACGAGTAGAACCAGGTGTGTTACAGCCTCCAGGTCCAGGATTGGACGCCTTCTTTGTCTTACGGCCATTTTTGTTTTGTTTTTTTAGTCTTAATCTATTTTTCGTCCTTCCCCGCCGTTGGAGATCCAGACTCGAGGCTGTGGAGGCCCGACACCTTCACCCAAAAGGTGTCGGCGTTAAGTCTAACACCTACGCTCTGCACCCATCTGCACACACACACACACACACATTATGGGATTAGCCGATTTACAAGACAATGCAGCACGATGTTAGAAAACGCGACACAAAGGAGCCAATAGAGCTTTATTGATCATTAGCAAACACACACACAATAACAGACAGACTCACACCTGTTAATGGATGCGTTAAGATGGGGGTGTGTGTGTGTGTGTTTGAGGAGGGGGGGTGCATTAGGGAATCACACGCCCCCCCTCCCCACCCACCAGGAGACTTCTGTCAGCCTGTGATTTCTCCCCATGCAGCTCGCCACTGAAATAGGTCAACCCCATATAATGGAGGGGGCAACGAGGAGCAAGTACGACCCCCCCCCCCCACCACCACCACCACCCCCGTCCTCTACCTGCTGCCAACCAGCATCAGGACATAAGTGACGGCCCCCCCCCGTGGACCCCCGGAGGAGGTGGGGGGGGGCTGCATGTGAGACGGGAGAACCAGACCAGCCACAACATGCCAAACCTCCCAGCCACAACAGCCATTTACACGCACACGCTTCAGCAGATTCCACGCGAGAGCCCCCCCACCGTCAACACGGGGGGCGGTGGGGCGGCAGGGGGGGGGCACACTCACGAGAGCTCACGGGAAAAAGAAATCAAACGAGAAGGTGAAAGTGGGATTATTTAACAGTGGGTAGGGTGTGTGATTGTGAAACAAAAAAGCTGTGGGGGGTGTGGGGGGGGGGCTGCAAACTGGGTCAGGAGATGCAAAAATGCATAAAAATATGTTAAAATAAAGATCATTCATGAGTTAGAGATACTGAAACAACAAGGCCATCTCCCTGTGTTTAAATCAACAGGGAGAATAAGAGGAATTAAACACAGGTGAGGTGTGGTCATGTGACCACAGGAAACCACATGACTCAAGTCATAGCAACATACATATAGGACAAAAACTATAAAAAAAAAATTATTACCAGATAGTTTAAATTTCTCAACGGTTTTATGTCAGCGGATTAAATATTTAAAATAAATGATTTTTTTAGGTTGAGATTATTAGGAATTAAACACAGGTGAGTCTCAGTGGTCATGTGACCACAGGAAACCACGCACATATAGGAACAAAAACTAAAAAAACTTATTGCCAGATAGTTTAAATATCTTAAAATGGTTTTATATTATCAGTGGATTGATATATTTTTTTTTTAAATCATTCTTTTTAAGTCATGCCATTTAACATTTCATGTCAAAAATCACAAAAATGTCAATTTTTTTACAAGAAATTATACAAATAGACTTTTGAATGACAAGAAACCAACATGAACACATGTACATTTTGAGAGACCTGATGATTTCCTTTAAAACTGTACATTAAAAAGTCAATGTGATTAATAAAAGTACTTTTAAGAGGAATTAAACACAGGTGAGTCTCAGTGGTCATGTGACCACAGGAAGCCACATGACTCAACACACATATAGGAAAAAAACTAAAATACTTATTGCCAGATAGTTTAAATATCTTAAAACGGTTTTATATTGTCAGCGGATTAAATATTTAAAAATAATTATTTTTTTTTTAAGTTACACTATTTAACATTTTATGTCGGAAATCACACAAAATTGTGATTTTTTTGTATAAATAATTATACAAATGGGATTTTAAAAGACAAGAAACCAACATGAACACATGTACATTTTGAGAGACCTGATTAAAACTGTATATTAAAAGTCACTGATTGATAAAAGTACTTTTAAATCAACAGGAGATTAAGAGCAATTAAACACAGGTGAGTCTGAGTGGTCATGTGACCACAGGAAGCCACATGACTCAAGTCACATATAGAACAAAAACTATAAAAATGTATAGTTTAAATGTCTTAAAATGGTTTGATTTGATAAAATTGTCATTTCTTTTTACAATAAATTCTACAAATGGGCATTTTAAAGACAAGAAACCAACTTGAACACATGTACATTTCTAGAGACCTGATGATATTTTTTTTCAAAACTTTTTAAAAATGTTTTGACTTTCTCATCTTTACCAAACATATTTTTTTACTGACAAAGATATAGCAGAAAAAACCTTGGGTCATTTAAAAAATGGTGAAAAAGTGATTACAGAGAAGTTCTAAAGAGTAGTTTGAGAAAGAGACGCTCACTATTCCAACAGTTGTGTGTATTTGTGTTTTTCCACAGAGGTGAAACCAGAAACCAGCAATGTTCCGACTTTAAAAAGGATCATTGCATCGATCCCCCCCCCAAAAAAAAAAACAGTCAATGTACTCGTAGCGGCGCGGCACAATGAGCCTGTGAAATCGGTCGGCATTGTCTATTCTTCTGGAAGTTGCCCGAGTGACATCGCCCACGTACCTGGCGTCCAGATTCACAGGCTGCGCATCTATATGCGCGACACTCTAACAAAGGGACTATTGAGTTGCTTTACAGGAAGTGGTGAATTCTCCATTTTTTTTTTGTTTTTTTGGAGTCGAGGCAGAAAAAATTGATCTCTTAGAAATCTCCAAAACTTCACGTCTTTTCAACTACAACAGCCGAGATAAATATTGTAATTTTAACAGCGTTTCGTGACTCACACGTAAAATAAAGCAAGTTTTTTTATCCGTATTTGTGAAGGCGTTTCTCTCTATTCTCTGTAAAAGCTCCTGTGTTCATGCCGTTTTTTTATTTTTTAACCAGGGGGATTCACCTTTGTGGAATCTGCTCTCATGTCGCCATGAAAAGAATCACTCAAAGCTTTGTGCTTTGCATGGAAACACATTAACGTGGACCAAAGCCACAATATTACATAAAGGGAAGGTTTGAGATTAAATATTGGACTTTCTGATTGAACCGTGGGTGAAAACTGCCTTTTAACCTGTTAAAATAAAAAAAGAAAAAGCTGAAATGGGTTCAGCATTGAGTTTTATTATAAATCCCATGTTAAACCTGAGCTCCAACACTAAATAAAGTATTTTTATCTGTTCCTGTTCCAGCATCAATATATATCATCAATATCCACATCATCAATACAATAATAAAATAGTTTAATATAATATCAGTAGTAGCTGCAACTAACCACTATTTAGAGATTTACTTTAGATTATTGTCTATATGTAGTAGTGAAAATCAAAAGACAGTTGTGCATAAATTGAAAATAATCCTCTATTAGATCTACTAAGAATTATTATTGGAATTAATGTGGATTTGAAAGAAATAAAGAAATTTTCCTAAAATCATGAAGTTTCAGAGAAAACTTTTTTTTATTCTTGATATGTACATTGAAGGTGTTTTTTGGTATTTTCTGCTGTTTTATTAAAATCTCTAAGTTGTTATAAAGACAGTTTTTGTCCCATTGTCGAAATATAATTTGATGATAATAATCTGATAATATATAAAACATTAAATCAGGTGCATTGACACTACAAACCTGCAGCAGGTGGATTTAGTTTAGTTTTATTAACCTGATAAGATACTAAACTTCTTGCTACAGGTTCATCATTGAGTTTTATCCATAAATCTCATGTTAAACCTGAGCTCCAACACTAAATAAAGTATTTTTATCTGTTACTGTTACATCAATATATATCATCAATATCCACATCATCAGTACAATAATAAAATAGTTTAATATAATATCAGTAGTAACTGCAGCTAACCACTGTTTAGATATTTATTTAGATTGGAGCTGTTTGTGGGATTATTTAATTGGCTCCTTTATAATCTCCTTTTTTAAACATTTTACAGAAAATATTCTTCATGTTCTTAATGATTCTCAGTGGATTTATAGCATTTTATGGACTAATAATTGATATTTGAAATCTTATATTAATAATAATTGAGCTTTGCATTGGACATAATTTAGATCATTTTAGATTTTTGATCTCCTGTATTTTATGGACAATTATTAAACATTGCAGATAATTCATCTTATTTTAAGTTTTTCTTCCCCAATAAGGTCAGTAGGATATAGTTTTATGTTTCAATAAAGCTTTTATATGTAGTAAAACATCTAGTTTTTGCAATATTATAACTTGTATAGAATATTCTAACATATATTTGCTATGTAACAGCAACATAAAGTGATTCTGACCATTTTAAATTCTTATCTTAATTATTGAGCTTTGCAAATCAGCTTATTTGGATCAATTAAAAAGTAATAAAAATATAAAATAAAGAATTTTGATTTGATGTAAAACATTTAGATTTTTTATATCTATATTTGCTGTGTAGCAGCAACATAAATAGATTCTGAATCTTCTATAGTCTCCTCACAGATTTATTTTCCTTCCACTTTTAAGCCAAATAACGTTTGTGCTTGTAGAAATATTCCATATATTTTATTATCACTTATAGCAGGAAAAGTGAAAAATCAGCCTGGGGCTTCAATAATAATGTTTATGTGTCATATTTGAATAAGTAGAGCGAGTTGTGAAGTTGAGAAGTTGTGTTTTTCTTTTCTTTCCTTCACTTTTTATGTGAATAATGAAAACAGCGGAGCCGCAGTCGCTTGTTTGTTCTTCCGTGAACATCAGGCACCGTGAACTCTGTCTCCTCTAATGTCCAGAAATGTTTCTCCGGCTCCGTTTTCCCTGCTGTTACGTCCGATCGCCCGCGGTGTGACGCACAGCTTTATCAGAGTCTCGCTTATTACGTTCGGGTGTAAACACGACCCGGCCGACCTCGCGAAAAAAAACATAAAAAAACACGAGTGAGATCGGAATAATCCACATTTTACACAGAGAATGTGTTTACTTTGTACTTTGAAAGCATAATTTCATTTACCCATAAGAAGCTGGAACATGATGGGGCGTATAAAACACCACACAGATCACATTTCTACAACTGTTTTTATTGAAATACTCTCTTCTCGTATCAGTTTGTGATGTCACAAACAGTATATGTCACATTCATGGTGAACTTATTCTTCATTGGAAGGTTTTCTTCGTAGCACACACACTCACTGGCCACTTTATTAGCTACACCATGCTAGTAACGTCTTCGTGGCATAGATTCAACAAGGTGCTGGAAGCATTCCTCAGAGAGTTTGGTCCATATTGACATGATGACATCACACAGTTGGTGCAGATTTGTCGGCTGCACATCCATGATGAGAATCTCCCGTTCCACCACATCCCATAATGCTCGGTTGGATTGAGATCTGGTGACTGTGGAGGCCATTTGAGTACAGTGAACTCATTGTCATGTTCTAGAAACCAGTCTGAGATGATTCCAGCTTTATGACATGGTGCATTATCCTGCTGAAAGTAGCCATCAGAAGTTGGGTACATTGTAGTCATAAAGGGATGGACATGGTCAGCAACAATACTCAGGTAGGCTGTGGCGTTGCAACGACGGTTAATTGGTACCAAGGGGCCCAAAGAGTGCCAAGAAAATATTCCCCACACCATTACACCACCACCAGCAGCCTGAACCGTTGATACAAGGCAGGATGGATCCATGCTTTCATGTTGTTGACGACAAATTCTGACCCTACCATCCGAACGTCGCAGCAGAAATCGAGACTCATCAGACCAGGCAACGTTTTTACAATCTTCTATTGTCCAATTTCGATGAGCTTGTGCAAATTGTAGCCTCAGTTTCCTGTTCTTAGCTGAAAGGAGTGGCACCCAGCGTGGTCTTCTGCTGCTGTAGCCCATCTGCCTCAAAGTTGGACGTACTGTGTGTTCAGAGATGCTCTTCTGCCTACCTTGGTTGTAACGGGTGGTTATTTGAGTCACTGTTGCCTTTCTATCAGCTCAAACCAGTCTGGCCATTCTCCTCTGACCTCTGGCATCAACAAGGCATTTCCACCCACTAGAACTGCCGCTCACTGGATATTTTTTCTTTTTCGGACCATTCTCTGTAAACCCTAGAGATGGTTGTGTGTGAAAATCCCAGTAGATCAGCAGTTTCTGAAATACTCAGACCAGCAACAACCATGCCACGTTCAAAGTCACTCAAATCACCTTTCTTCCCCAAACTGATGCTTGGTTTGAACTGCAGGAGATTGTCTTCACCATGTCTACATACCTAAATGCATGAGTTGCCGCCATGTGATTGGCTGATTAGAAATTAAGTGTTTATGAGCAGTTGGACAGGTGTACCTAATAAAGTGGCAGGTGAGTGTATTTTGTCCTTTTATTTGCACACTTTAATCGTAAATAAATGAATCAGCTAACTTAATTGAGCAGCTCGTTAGTGGGACATATACGTCACATCTGGTTTTCCATGACTATTTTAAGGTTAAAGGGCCAATGTGACATATGTCACTACCGTATTTTCTGAAGAATTGTGGTGAAATTGTGGTTAAAAGTAATATATAGGACATGTTGTTAAACCTTTAACATACGTCATTTAAGGCTTTTACCAGTTTAAGTTAAGGATGAGGAATGTTCCAGAACATTTAAATGGAGAAATGACAATGGAGAAAATGAATGGACTCGTCCCGTGAACAACGCGCGTGAATAACTTCACCTGAAATCAGTCTTGTTTAGAATAAAGTCAATAGGTTGTTTCCTGGGGTCAATGTAAATGTAGTTATTGATCAGTGGAGTGTATCAGATACACAGCGGGCGGGTAGCTCCAGGCTCATACACAAGTACATCCATACATACAAGATTTCACCGTTCCCGGACCCTTCTTCTCTTTTTCTTCCTCCAGTGACGCTAGATGAGGAGATGCTGTTTTCTATTAGGAAAGTTGACAGTAATATTCTAGTATATCAAGAGTAATATGATGTCGCTGTATGCTACACTCCATATTTGCCTTGGTCTCTGATTAAAAGCTCAGATAAAACCAAATGTCAAGAAAATATCCAATAAACAGCCAGTATTCCTCAGAAATGGGAGGAAATGCAGTCGTTGGGGGTGGGGGAGGGATGCTATCCGACGAAAGGTCGTACTCCTTATCACGTTTCAATACACCCCGGATCCATTCCGCATCGAATTTCTCCTTTAACAACATGTACAGCTAACTCAACATATGCATTTGACCTTTTTCCCGCTCAATGGGCAAAAAGGGAAACCGGTCGACCAAACGTTGCAGCGCTGAATCTGAATTGAACTGTGGTGCCAGGGTAGCTGGGAGGAAACGAAGCGCCATGATTGGCCGGAAGCTCTCTGTGGAGGAAAAACGGACGAAATGCGAGATTCGATATTGCGTAAATTAGAACAAGAAATCGTTAAAAAAAAAAGCGCAAATGCGAGTCTGCTATGCAAAAAATGTCCTGAAATCGAAGCAAAATCTGGCCCAAAATGATGTTTCAAAATTACACTCAAACTACTCAGAATACTAAGTTGTTATTTTTTCGATAAACATTGAAAACCGGTTGGTAAAGAAGTTGAGAGGCTGCATCTCAGAACACCTTTTAACTTGCCTAAAATTAAATAAATCCAAACATTACTTGTATTAGTGTAATAGTGTATATTTAGATAAGTAACCTGACATCAAGGTGGTTTACGAGGACGTACACACAGATACCTTAAAGGAATGTTTGTCCAGATGTGTTGATAAATAATCCAGGTTGAGGTTATAGACAATATGTTCTGTCTTTTAAAAATGGAATCTGATGGGTTAAAATGACCAAAAGGGTAAAAAAAAAACCTGTTTGTTTGGCAAAAATAGAAGCTAATGGAAAAGGGGACTTGCGGGACTCGAATATGCGTAAATTACAGAAGAAGAAGTCGTAACAAAGCGCACAAGGAGGTGAAAATGTGAGTCTGCTATGCTAAAAAAAACCCCGAAATCTAAGCTAAATCCTGAATCTGGCCTAAAATGTTCTGAAAATTACACTCAAACTACTACTAGGGTGTGTTTCCTTTGTGTTTTATGCCAACCGGGTCGAAACTGACGTTAACCAATACCATCGCTCTCATTGGGTCATCTAGTTAGCATTGTTGTATTATTTAGTTTTTTTTCTTATAATTGGATAAATGGCTAATCCTTTATGTCATAATGGACTGAGCAGGGGGTTTACTGTCTTTTTTTATAGAACAATATCCACTATACAATCACTGTGACATATTTTTCTGTTTTATATAACTAGAACTGGTTAGATTCTTTTTTGTTTGCTGAGAGAGGATGTTTTTTATGATTCATATCGTCCTGAGACTGACGCTAACCCATGCTATTGCTGTCATCTGCTGTATTGCGGGAGAAATAAACCCCCTGTTTGTAGGCCACCTGACTGTCATCTGTCATATATGAGGCCTGGGTAACGCAGATCCCTGCAGGGAAAAGTGACCCGTCACACTCCGGAAGATGCGAGTCGGAAATTCTCCATTTTCCGAGGTAAACGCGTTTTCATTTTGTAATCTGGGGAAAACACGGCCGGCCACGGTAAGGTGGTGTTTGGCCAGGTGTTTTTGGAGCTTCAGAGAGAAATGCTGAGGAAGGACATCAGCCACTGTAGAGAGAAAGATGGAAGTAGAATAACGTTTCTCTTGTAAGAAGCAGCGAGGGGATTCCTGCTGTTCTAGTCCACTTTTCCAAGCCAGAGATCGGATTTTCAAATTCCAAAGTGGCTGCAATGGCGACCATGTACATTTTGTATTTTTAATTATTGATGTTCTACTGTAGTGTCTTTTCCAACTTTTATTTTGCTTAAACCTAAATAATCTAAACATTACTTCTATTAGTGTAATACTGTATATTAGAATAAGTAACCTGACACAAAGGTGGTTTACGAGGACATACACACACAGATACCTTAAAGGAATGTTTGTCCAGATGTGTCTCGAATATGCGTAAATTAGACCAAGAAGTCGTAACAAAGCACATAAGAAGGTGAAAATGTGAGTCTGCTTAAAATTAAATAATTCTAAACAACATAACTTGTATCAGTGTAATGGTGTATATTTGAATAGACTAAGTAACCTGACACAAAGGTGGTTTAAGAGGACATACACAAGGGATACAAAAGGGACAGATTGCGAGACTCAAATACGCGTAAATTAGACCAAGAAGTCGTAACAAAGCGCACAAGGAGGTGAAAATGTGAGTCCGCTATGCTAAAAAAATCCCGAAATCTAAGATAAATCCTTAATCTGGCCTAAAATGTTCAGAAAATTACACTCAAACTACTCAGAAGACTAAGTCGTTATTTTTTTTGATAAACATTGAAAACCGGTTGGTAAAGAGGTTGAGAGGCTGCAACTCAGAACGCCTACATTTAGTTTAGACCTCTTAATTTGTTTAAAACTAAATTAATCTAAACAACATTACTTGTGTATTTCTAGTGTTATAGTGTATATTTGGATAAGTAACCTGACACCAAGGTGGTTTACGAGGACATACACACAGATACCTTAAAGGAATGTTTGTCCAGATGTGTTGATAAATAATCCAGGTTGGGATTATAGACAATATGTTCTGTCTTGTAAAAATGGAATCTGATGGGTTAAAATGACCAAAAGGTCAGAGGTTAGGGTCATACGTTGTACTTTGCACTGTCTCAGTGTTTAGCAAAAATAGAAGCTAATGGAAAAGGGGTGTTTTGCGAGACTCGAATATGCGCAAATTAGACCAAGAAGTCGTAAAAAAGCACATAAGGAGGTGAAAATGTGAGTCCGCTATGCTAAAAAAAAACCCGAAATCTAGGCTAAATCCTTAATCTGGCCTAAAATGTTCAGAAAATTACACTCAAACTACAAACTAAGTAACCTGACACCAAGGTGGTTTACGAGGACATACACACACAGATACCTTAAAGGAATATTTGTAAGGATGTGTTGATATATTCCAGGTTGAGGTACAATATGTTCTGTCTTGTAAAAATGGAATCTGATGGGTTTAAATGACCAAAAGGGTCAAAGGGCCTGTAGCCAAGGTCAGAGGTTCAGAGTCATACTTTGTACTTTACACTGTCTTATTAGTGTTTCGCAAAAGTAGAAGCTAGCGGTTGGTTGTCTTGACCAAATAAAGATGGGTTTGACCTGGGATACATGCTCCAGAGTGTTTGGCGGAGTGTATAAAGACATTTGGGATGAATAGAGAGAGAGGTCTCATTGGCACAGGAGACTCTCCAAGACTCTGCCTAATGAAGAGAGATCTACAGTTTGGCCTTCAGATTCTGCACTGTTCATTTTTTTGGAATAAAATTCCACGTCTTTCTTCTTTCTTCTTTCTTCAAGACACAGCAAGTCCAATTAGTGCGGGGATGTTTTCATCCATTCAAATCGACAGACGACAGGTTTGGAAATTCATTTTTTATTATTGTCTATCTATAACGCCCCCCCCCTTTCCTTCTTGTCCTGAATTCCAGCCGACTCATCTGGTCACCCTGGCAGGGCTGATGCCGGCTGTGACCTTTTCTCCGGTGGAACAGGATCCCCCTGCCCCATCTCCATCTTCCTCATGCATTAATGATCTGTGGTGAGGTGAGGAGGATCTGTCTGCCCCCCCCTCGCCGCCCTCCGCCCCGCTCGCCATCTTTCCCAAGGACGGCGCTCAGCCACATTCCCTGTCACCCGCAGGGGAAATGCAGATAAATAGCCGCGGATAACGATAGCTCCACCGTCTGAAAAAGTGGAGGCTGCCTCTTCTCATCTCCACCGCATATATCTCTTTGACACTCCCCCAGTGGCAGATATCTAAAATACTGGAGCAGGGAGATGACAGCAGGCAGCCGACATAAATAAACTCAGCCAATTATCCCGGTTTCGTGCTGAACCTCGACGCCGAAAACTCCTCCGCGAGCAGTGGAAATGATTTCTCCGTTCCTCTATTGTACCTCCTGTTTGTTAACATTTAGCAAACCGCTGATAATCGGAGCTTAAATTAATCCGTTGACCCCCTTTCTCGACGCCGCCCCTGACGTTTTCTCTGCAGCTCACCCTGAATTGCTCTTTTTTTTCTTTTTCCATTTGGCAGAAAACCACCGTCTTGTTCCATGGACGTTTAAGGAGAATTTGAAGCGATCTTGTAAATCCTGACGCCTCCTTGTTCAACTCAGGTTCCTTATGTAAGTTTGTTGGTTACAGAAAAAAAAAACAAAGCCTCTGTGTTTCCAGCCAAAGTCGACTCGACCAGGGATCCAGAGTTTTCCAAAGGCCAAAAGCCGAGAGTCCAGCTCTCGCTTTACGGAAAATTCTAATATTTTTGAAGCATTTGAATAGAGAATTGGCACAGGAAACATGAAAAGGTGACAGATTACCTGTGGTTCACTAGCACTGAACATTATGCAACATTTTAGGGGGAAGCTTATGCCTTTAATGCATTTTAAACACACGTATGTGTTGTCCACTTTTACGTTACATAACTATATTTAAATATAAATCATTTATTACTGATTTATTATGTTAGATTTAATACTACTTCATAATGTATGACATTTATCTATCTGTTATTATTCTCACAGTCGTTTTATATTAAAATATAATGTGATTATAAATTACTCCAGGTGAACATTGCTGATGTAAGTAAATTATTAGAAATTCCTGAGGTGTATTGAAGTATTTGAATATAGAATTGGCACAAACATGTACTCTAAAAACGTGAAAAGATTATAGAGATAACACTAAACATAATTCAACTTCTTATGGGAAATAATTCCTATAAATATAATAATATATATATATATATATATATATATATATATATATATATATATATATATATATTCAAAATGCATTATAGCAATACAAAGTGTTTTATACTTTTTTTTTTAGGTTGAATTTTGTATATTTCTTCATTTTAGCAGCTGGAACCGGAGAATTCTGTCATTTTTTTCTTAAAAATAACTCAAATAAATTAAAATTCTTGTCAATTATCGTAACAATTGGCAACTAATCTGATTAAATTTTACTTTTATAAAACAAACCAGAAAATAATCAAAGAGAAGCGAAGCTGGAACCAGAGAATTTGGACATTTTCTTCTTAAAAATGACTCAAATCGATTGATCAATTAAAACTAATTGGTGATTAATCAACTAACGGTTGTTATATAGAAGGATTATAGTGTTTTATAAATTCCATAGTTAGAAATAAATTCTAAATTTTACCATACCTCTATGGAATGATAACTCACTGGCTGCTTTGAGTAAAGTATTTTACAATAAAATTGTTGAATCTGTGCAAAAACATAAGAAATTATCTGCAATTATGATACTATAGCAATTCATAGTGTGTAATATGCACCGCTGTACCCATATTATCAGTAGCTTATAATAACCCTACTGAACACACTGTGCAGTGTATGTGTTTAAAACTGATCATTTCTTCTTTCTTGGACCAACACAAAGCAGGGAGGTGTTTTTTGGGAACTAAAGCTAAACCTTCCTCCATGAGGAATCGGTGATGTTTGCCTTTAGCTCCAGCTAACAGTGACAGAGGGGTATTGTAATCAGCCTCTTTGGTGTATGTATCTAACCCTGTCACTAGCAGGGACTCGTTCCCCCCCAAAGAAACCCCAGACGCATTCTGACAGCTGCAGAAATCCTCGTCTGGGGGGGTGGGGGTGGGCTGAGGGATGAAAAGATTTCTTGCGTGCACCTCCCTGCTGCTCCATATCCAAATATTTGACTTTGCCTGCATGTGATCCGCGGCCCTTGAAGGCTTCTGTCGGGCTTTTCCACGCGACTGATCTCTGTTTTCAAAGCAGGTGTTTAAAACACGGCTCAGAGAGAGAGAGAGAGAGAGAGAGACAGAGAGAGAGAGAGAGAGAAAGAGAGAGAGACAGAGAGAGAGAGAGGGAGAGAGAGACATAGAGAGAGAGAGGGAGAGAGAGACATAGAGAGAGAGAGACAGAGAGAGAGACAGAGAGAGAGAGAGGGAGAGAGAGACATAGAGAGAGAGAGAGAGAGAGAGAGAGAGAGAGAGAGAGAGAGAGAGGAGAGGAGAGAGAGAGAGAGAGACAGAGAGAGAGAGAGGGAGAGAGAGACATAGAGAGAGAGAGACAGAGAGAGAGACAGAGAGAGAGAGAGGGAGAGAGAGACATAGAGAGAGAGAGAGAGAGAGAGAGAGACAGAGAGAGAGAGAGAGAGGGAGAGAGAGAGAGAGAGAGAGAGACAGAGAGAGAGAGAGGGAGAGAGAGACATAGAGAGAGAGAGACAGAGAGAGAGACAGAGAGAGAGAGAGGGAGAGAGAGACATAGAGAGAGAGAGAGAGAGAGAGAGAGAGAGAGACAGAGAGAGAGAGAGGGAGAGGGAGAGAGAGAGAGAGAGAGAGAGACAGAGAGAGAGAGAGAGAGAGAGAGAGAGAGAGGGAGAGAGATAGAGAGAGAGAGAGAGAGAGAGAGAGAGAGAGAGAGGGGGAGAGAGAGAGAGAGAGAGAGAGAGAGAGAGAGGAGCCTCGTTAGGGAACCAGAATCAGGAAAAAAAAACTAAAAACTTTATTGATCCCTGCAGGGAAACGGCTCCGTTGCAGTTGTTCAACATGCAGTTAGGAAAGAAGGAAATAAAGAGTAAAAGAGTAAAGGTGCTTAAAATAGTCGTAATGTTAATAAATCCACAGTAAGTGGCGAGAAAAATGCACAAAAGCAACTGTGCAGAAATGTAAATGCAAGTTAGAGTCACGAGATGCTCAAAGTAGATTAATCTACCGATTATTGAAGTGATTAATCAATTAGTTGCTTGGTTCATTTACAGAAACAGTCCTCAACCCAAAGATCATCAGTTTACTATCATAGAAGAATAAAGAAACCAGGAAATAACCAGAGAACAGAAGCTGGAACCAGAGAATTTGGACATTTTCTACTTAAAAATTACTTGATTGCATTTATTGATTGATAAGCAAAAGTGTGTCCGATAGTTTTTACTTAATAACTGCTTAAAAAAAACTATTTATAGGGTTCCTGTCAAAACATTTAGTTAATTTATTAAGTTAAACATAGTTTGAGGAGTTCCTCATGGCTGAACACTGAACATCTTCATGGAAACATTTTAATCATTTCTGGCTTTATCTTGATATGCTGATGATGCACAGATTTATTCTCAAAGCTGCAGATTGAAGCTAAAATGTCTTTTTTTGTCCACAACCCAAACATCATCAGTTTACTATTATAGAAGAATAAAGAAACCAGGAAATAATCAGAAAACAGAAGCTGGAACCAGAGAATTTGCACATTTTCTTCTAAAATATTAATCAAATAAATAAAAATAGTCTGTGATTAATGCAGTCATTGCAGCTCTGGACTAAACTATGAGACACTCAGTATTAATTCACACAAAACTTGATAACAGCAGATAAAAACCCCCAAATATATATATATATCCTAATAATATCACCCTAAAATAATGAATTTCTTCTCAAAAAAGTTGGCAATTGATCGATTGATCGACTAATCATTGCAGCTCTAGGACATTATTTTACAATATGTATAAAAAATAAAAATACATATTTGCGTCCATCTTTTTCCTCTAAATTTGAGTGATTATGTAAATCAGGAGGCCCAAAGGTTAAATTAGACATGACAATCACATCAAAATGGCGCCATGCACACACACACACACACACACACACACACACACACACACACACACGTCCTACTGTATGGACTCTACAGTACAGGATGAACTTCACAGGCTGAATCAGGCTGACGGATCAAAGGCGTCCACACACAGGGACGGAGCTTTTAAACATCTACCAAAAAGATGTTTTCCTAAAAAAAACAACTATTTAGCCTGAAGTTGTGTTAAAGGTTCATATCAGGATTCCACAGATCATCGGTTTTCTTCTCCGGGCCTACACACACACACACACACACACACACACACACACGCTCCTGACAGCAGCTTTTACCCAAAGAAAGAAAAGGATTTCAAAAAACCTACATTTTCATCTGTCAGAAGGCGTAAGCGCCGACACGGCGTCGCGTCATGTGACACGCGGGTCGTGATTTACACCGTTTTTTTTTTCCCCCCCATTTTGACGGCCATGTGTTTTTAGCTCGTCGAGGGCGTTGCACGCCGCGCTCATCCCATTAACCGGGCATGTAATCCTCCAGCTGAGTTTACAACATGAAAGCGGATCGGCGGAAGCGACGACGTTTAGTGTCGGATCGCATTAGTCGGGGAATACGCAAAAAAAAAAAGACGAAGAACGACGGCCGACCGCGATGCATTCAGGTCACGACTCGTACCTGCACAGGAGAAAAGGGAAGATGGATAGAAAGAATAGAAATGACTCAACTAATGAATTAATATTGATGTTCTTGTTTTTTTATTTGATAAAATCATTTTAAATGAATAGTTCTTTTAATATTGTATAAATATCCTGCTGATATCACACTAAAACAATTTAAAATCATACTATCATCCTACTAACGACTATTCTGAGTTGATTAACCTATCAATTATTGAAACGATTCATCATTAGTTGTTTGGTTCATAAAATGGTGTAAAATGTCAGTCACTGTCTCCCAAAGCTGAACAATTTCACCTAAAATATAGATTTTTTTTCCAGGTCAACAGTCAACTATTATCAAAATAGTTGTTGACTAATGTAATAGTTGGCAACTAATTGATTAATCGACTAATCATTGCAGCAGTAAGTCTGTTGAAAATGTTTTATCACTAGATTAAGACTAAAGAAACCACAAAATAATAAGATTTGATGAACTGGACCCATTTTCTTTTTTAAAAGGACTACAATTGATCATCAAAATACTTAGTAATTAGTATAATAGTTGGCAACTAATCGATTAATCGACTAATCATTTCAACTCTAACATCAACACTAAGTCTGTTAAAATGTGTTATCATCAGACTAAGACTCAAGAAACCAGAAAATCAGATTTAATAAGCTGGAACCAGAAAATTTTGACTTTTCTTCCTAAAATAACTCCAATTGATTCTTAAAATACTTAGTAATCAATATATTAGTTGGCAACTAATCCATTAATCGACTAATCATTGCATCACTAAGATCAGCAGTAAAAAAGTGTTTTCACTAAAGACTAAAGAAACCAGAAAATAATCATATTTAATAAGCTGGAACTAGACAATTTAGACTTTTCTTATTAATGATGACTCCGAACGATTCTTAAAATACTTAGTAATCAATGTGTTAGTTGGCAACTAATCGATTAATCGACTAATCATTTCAACTCTATCAACACTAAGTCTGTTAAAATGTGTCATCACCAGACTAAGACTAAAGAAACCAGAAGATAATCTTATTTATTAAGATGGAACCAGAGAATTGTGATTTTCTTTTAATAACGACTACAATTGATTAGTAATCTGTGTGTTAGTCGGCAACTAATCGATTAATCGACTAATCATTTCAACTCTAACATCAACAGTATGTATGTTAAAATGTGTTATTACCAGACTAAGACTTAAGAAACCAGAAAATAATCCGATTTAATTCCGACTCCAATTGATTCCTAAAATACTTAGTAATCAATGTATTATTTGGAAAATTATTGATTAACCGACTAATCATTGCAGCTCTAATATAATATTTTCCATTTCCTGTTCTGCTAAACGCTGCTAAACGACACTGAACTGTACGTTTAAATACACTGAGCTGGAAAGAGATATTTATTGAACGTGTCCGTACGAGTAAATTTATCTCGTTAAGAGACTTGTAGTTCAATAAATGTGGATTATTGTCTTCCTCATAATGCGGTTGCACATATCAACTTGAAAATTCAATACGCCCTCTTGTCTGGGCGACATGCGGGTTAACCCCGCCGCTCGGCAGCGTGAGTGACAGTCGCGACCCGGGAGACGCACCCCGGGGGGTAAGAACCAGAGCCTTAATAGAAGGGATGAAAAACACAGCTGGTGGAAAACATGGAGAGAGAGAGCGATGGCGTGATGTAAGGGGGGGGGGGGGGTGCTGGGGGGGGAGGGGGGCGGGGCTTCTCCACAGGCTAGTAGCTCAGCTCACATCACCTCGCCAAAACTGTCACGCACCCCCCCCCCCACCAGACCCCCCCCAGACCCGCCTCCCTCCACTCGACAGAATGATTAATGCCGGATCTGGTCATGCGAGCTACGCTGTCCCTACTACACCAAACATTATCATAACTTTTCTCTTTTTTTCCTTCTTCTCCTTGGGTCTATCTTTTTTTTTTTTTAACTGGCTGTATTTTTCACACAGGTACATTAAGAGGCTGCAGCTAATGGTTATGGTTCATAAAACGGTGTAAAATGTCAATTTCACCATTTTGTAAAGCTGAAGATTAAAGCTTTTGTCCACAGAAACAGTCCTCAACCCAAAGAGCATCAGTTTACTATTATAGAAGAATAAAAAAAACAGAGAAGAGAACCTGGAACCAGAGAAATTGGACATTGTAGAATTGAAAAATGACTCAAATTGATTAATCAATTAGTTGTTTGGTTCATAAAAGGCTGTCAAGTGGTGATAATAAGATTGAAGAAGGTGGAAACCAGAGAATTTAGACATGTTTATCTTAAAAATGACTCAAATCAATTAATAAATAATCAAAGTATTAGCTGTTTAATGTAATTGCTTACAACCAAATGATTAATCGATTAGTCGATTCATTATTTGGTTCATAAAATAGTATAAAATGTTGATAATCAGATTTTAGGAGGTGGAAACTAGAGAATTTGGACATTTTCATCTTAGTAAATGACTTAAATCAATTTATAGATAATCAAAATAATAGGTAATAATGTAATTGCCTACAGCTAAATGATTAATCGATTAGTCATTTAGATATTTGGTTCATAAAATGGTGTAACATTTTCAGCAATGTACATGAGTTTACTAGAAAACGATCAGATTTGAGAAGCTGGAACCAGACAAATGACTCAACTATTAAAATAGTTGGTAATTAATGTAATAGTTGATGAATAATTGATTAATCGACTAATCACTGCAGCTCAATGTGATATGAAATGTTAATGATCCTCCTTTTTACACTCTTCCTGTATTTTTGTGTATTTATGTGTTTTATGAACCAAAATTTGATATATAATAAAAATACTAGGTGAATAATATAACCCTATATAACACTAATGATTAGTCGATTAGTCGATTAGTTGTTTGGTTCATAAACAGGCGTAAAATGTCAATCACTGTTTTCCAAAGGGGAAGATTCAACCTAAAGTGACTTCTTTTATTCTGTTTTTGCTATAATCACAGCGAAAAGCAGCGTTTTCCTCTGCGAAACAACAGAAGATTCCCAGAGGGATGTTTTCGTGTTTGTGTTTCTCTCTGTCGGCGTGTTAATAATCACAGAAATAATGCAAATTCTGGATGATACAGATATTTAAAAATAAGGATTTGGCTGCTCGTTTTGTTTTCGTCATTATTTATTCCCTTTTGTGCAGAAAAAAAAAAAAAAAAAAAACAAAGAAACCATCATCATAAGACAATTTACTGAACTTTTTAACGTCTTTGAATCCGCTCGATTCCGTGTTTAATTATCTAACCTTCACATCACAGAGCTTCATTTCTGCTGCTGAAAAATGGAGACGTTACTGTTCCAAAAGCCTTTTTTTAACTACTCACTTAGAGTTATTTCTGTGAAGCACAAATTAGATGTAATTAAATATACATGTTAAAGCACATATTCCAACCTTTTACTGTTATTTTCATCCGTAGTATTATACTACTGTATGTATGTACTAATGAGCTGTGAATGTGATGCTATTTAGATTTCTCCATCATTGCTATGTCCTACGTTTAACTATAGTTCCATACAGACATTGTATACGTTACTACAATAGAATAGAGAGGGGGTAGGAATTAAAATTGTATTTATTACTATTAATAGTTAGTAAAAAGATCCTATAGATACTATATTTTTATTCAATGTTTGTTCATTGATTTATTTTTCTTCTTCTGATTAGTCTATGGCAGTGGTTCTGGAATAGTGGGGCGCGCCCCCCGGGTAGGTTCTGTCAAGGGGGGTGCGTTTGACCTCAGGAAACATGCTTTTATATTTTTTTATTTAGAATTTTTTTACGTCCTAGAATAAAGTGCAATTGCACCTCCATCTACATTAGGGGGCAGTGGTGCTCTCATTGGCAGAGTGTGAGCAGGGAGCATACAGCACAGAGTATGAGTATGAAGGTTCTTAAATTAAAGACATTACACCACAATCACACTGACCTTTTCAGTATCATATGGTTTGACGTGGTCAATCAAAAAATGTTTAATTAATGATTTAATTTTATTTTCTAATTTCAGATGCACTTTAAATCTTTTCTGTTAGTTAATAAAGCTATTCTTTGTTGTAAGTTGGTCCATATTTCTTTCTTTCTTATTCTCTTATATGTTAATAACACTGTGTTATGCAGAGGTGTATTTATAACATTATACACAAATTATACTATTTATAGTCCGTGGGGGGGCACGAGATGTTTTCTTCTTCCATAGGGGGGGGGGGGGACAGGAAATAATTGAGAAGCACTGCTCTATGTTGACCATGCTCAAAATATGAGATTTGAATAAAATCATATATCAGTGAATGCCATTTTATCTGCTGGTAGGCAGATAACAACCCCCCCCCCCCCAAAAAAAAAGAGCAAATGTGGATATTAGAGAACAAAGCCTGTCATCCCAGATTAATGACACACTTGTGGAGGTAAGAATGATAAAAAATCATCATATCACACCATCTCCTGCACACTCCCTATAATCTAAAACTATTAAAACCCCCAAATGATGGTCCACATACCGACAGGGTCTCAGGGCTCGGCCGCGGGTCATAATTTCCTAATGTCTTTTTAATACAGTCGTGTCACATTCCTGCCGTTCCTCTAAACATTCTTGCCCATCACGCGCTCGCGGTGTGTCAACGGCGACATATTAAAGGCAATATAGCATGAGGGAGCGGCCCACAGGTTTCATATCAGCTCTGTATCCCCACAGGATCCATTACTGTTTATAGGCCTGTACATTAGCCCCCTGCTATTATCTCCTACACGCCGCCGAGCACCACTCAGCATATCGCACTCGACCGGGGACAGATTTCCACGCCGGGCGGGCAAAACATTCACGGAAACACACGCAGAGAAAATTAAACACACGGGGAAAATCAGCATTCAGAAAACACAAAACGAGTCAAAGGGGCCAGAGTTTGCATTCAGAGGCAGTGGAAGGGGAAACAACGACACATACGGTGTGTCTTTGCCAAAGAAGAGGGCACTTTAGCTCCTAAAGGGCACTTTAGCACAGTTTTGGCTCCAAAAATGACATTTTAGCTTCAAAAGGCACATTAGCACACATTTTGGCTCCTATAGGGCATTTAAGACAATATTGTAGATCCCAAGAGGACACTTTATTCATATCTTGTCTTTTGGATCCCAAAAGGGCACTTTAGCACCCATTTTGGCTCAAAGCGGGGACCTTTAGCACACATTTTAGCTCCTAGAGGCACGTAAGACATGGTTTTGCTCCTAGAAGGCAATTTAGACCATATTTTTAGATCCTAAGAGGACACTTTAATACACATTTTGGCTCTAAAGATGATACTTTTGTGCACATTTAGCTCCAGAAGGGCACTTTAGCACACATTTTAGTTCCTATAGGGCACTTTAGACAATATTTTAGATCCCAAGAGGGCACTTTAGCTCATATCTTGTCTTTTGGATCTCAAAAGGGCACTTTAGCACATTTTGGCTGCTAGAGGGCACTTTAGCCAAACATTTGGTTCATTTAGGGACTTAAGAACATGTGTTTGCTTCCTAGAGGGTGATTTAGACCATATTTTAGATTCCAAGAGGGCACTTTAATACACATTTCGGCTACAAAGAACATTTCAGGTCCAAAAGGGCACTTTAACATACATTTTAGCTCGAAGAGAGCACTTTAGCACCCGTTTTGGCTCCTATAGGGCAATTTAGCACAGATTTTGGTGCCTAGAGGGACTTAAGAACATGTTTTTACATGCCACTGTCCATGCACGCCACTGTCCATAGCACGAAAGCGACATGTGTTTGCGCAGTGAAGATAAAATGTAGATGTGTGGTCTGGAGAAGATTCTTGTTTCATTGGTGCGACCTGGATCGGGGTCAAGTTCACTTTGGTTTTTCTATCACTGTAATGGGGGACGAGGAGCAGAGGAAGAACATGCACCCGCCGCTTATAAAAAAATCCTCTTTTTTTCCCCTGGAGCCTGAATTATAACCTGGGAGTTGAGGAGTCGTCGCAGCAGACGTTGTACGGCGGATGATTTATAGTTCCTGCTCAGCGTTCACCCTTTTTATCAACTCCGCTCCGACTCCAAACCAAAAAAAAAAAAAAAAAAAAAGGGAAGTGTTACGCATTCATTTCTGGGGGAGAAAACCCGCTGTGATACTGATTGGTAATAATAACCACAAAGGGGAAGTTTGCGATGGAAATTACTTTTTCCAGATGATAAAAAAAAAGCTAAGTTTGGCCAGAAGTTACGACCTGCTCCGCTCGGCGAAGGGATAAAACGAAGACCAGGCAGAGCAATTAAAAGTTGTCTTGTATGCAAAGCCCCCAAACATATAATTAGGTGGAAGCAGACACCTATGGTGGAGGTGCTCATCAACATTAAAGCATAAATCAGCCTTTATAAGCCGTAAAGCTGCTTCTCGCTGCCTAATAGGGGATAATGATGTGTGAATGGAGGGTTTGGAGCTTTGAGTGGAAAGACGTGTGCATGCAGAGAATACGGAATAACAGTGAGTCTGACGTTATCTGATGCTGTTAAAACATAAAATAAGTGTAAAATATTCAGATTTTTACAATGGGAATTCTGTTATCTCCTAAAGACTTTACGCGGCGTAATAACCAGGAGCTGCAGCAGGAATATATTTACATATTCACAAGATTCCGGAATTTCTGATGAACGAGGAGGAGTAGATGTCATTTTAAAGGATATTAAAGTGGTAATTAGGGGTTTTTAAGGGGGGGGGGGGGGGGGGGGGCATAGAAAAAGCATGTCAGACACGTCTCAGAACACGTCTGGAGGGGATCAGCATGAACCGGGGTAAGGACTCCAGGGTCGGGTCCCATAATGAGGTGGAGGATTCTGGGGAATTAGACCTGGTGGTGGGAACGGAGGACGACCCGCGGTGTCTAAGGGGTTAATCGCTTTTAGAGAACTTGTGATTATCACCCATCAGTTTAGATTTAGATTTTGTCCAATTTTTCTTTAACTCAGTAATTTCCTTATTTTTCCTCGGGGGCTTTCAATTTCTAGTTTTTTATATCCCCAAGTTTGGTAGTTAAATAAGCAGAATAATTGCTGATTATTTTCTAAAGAAGCTCTTGAACTTTGCAGCAGCCTCACGGGTAAAACAGTTTTTTTTCTGTATTTTCAGACAGTCACATCAACAAATGAAGGATCCATCAATTAGAGGCTGCAACTAATGACTGGTTCACACAAAGGTGGAAAATGTCAATTTCAACAGTTTCTCAAAGCTGCAGATTGAAGCTAAAATGTCTTTTTTTGTCCACAACCCAAAGATCATCAGTTTACTATTATAGAAGAATAAAGAAACCAGGAATTAATCAGAGAACAGAAGCTGGAACCAGAGAATTTAGACATTTTCCCAATAAAAAATGACTCAAATCCATTAATTGATCATTAAAAATAGTTGATGATTAATGTGATAGTTCTCAACTAATCGATTAATCGTGCTATGAAGCTATGAAATCTCAGTAGTAACAGTAAAAACTTGCTAACAGCAGCTGAATTCTTGCCAATATCACACTATTACTAACTTCTAGGGCTGCAACTAAAGAGTCAATTAATCTATTGATTATTAAATGATTAATTGATTAGTTGCTTAGTTCATAAAATGGTGTAAAAAGCAGTTTTTATGTCAACAACCCAAAGATCATCAGTTTACTATTATAGAAGAATAAAGAAACCAGGAAATAATCAGAGAACAGAAGCTGGAACCAGAGAATTTAGACATTTTCCAATTAAAAATGATTCAAATCATTTATTGATTATCAAAATAGTTGGAGATTAATGTGAAAGTTGTTATTAGATATAGAGGCAAATACTTAAATCCTTTAGAATTTGTAATTTTGAGGATTAGAAATAATGAAAAACCACAACTTTTCACAATATTCCAATTCGGCCTGCCACTAATAATTATTTTCATAGCTAATTAATCTATCAATTATTGGCATTAGTCATTAATTAAGTAAAATGTCGATCAGTGTTTCCCAAAAGCTGAAGATTGAACTTAAAATGTCCCAAAGATCATCAGTTTACTGTTATAGAAGAATAAAGGAAATAATCAGAGAACAGAAGCTGGAACCAGAGAATCTGGACATTTTAGAATTAAAAATGTGTCAATTAATCAATTAATCTCTACAGCTCTAGACAATACTATGAAATAACAAATAAACCCTTGTAACAGCAGCTAGTAAAAGGAAATAGGAACATCCTGCTAGGGCTGTAAATAAAAAACTATTCTGATAGTTTAATAATCTATTGATTATTGAAATGATTGATCGATTAGTTGTTTGGTTCATAATTGGTGTAATTATTTTATTCATTAAAAACGACTCAAATAGATCAACAGTTTGAAACTAGTGGATTAATTGAGCCATGATGCTTTTATCAGGATTACGGTCGTAATAGAGTAAAACAAAAAAAAAGGCCCACACACGGGTTTACTGTGTGTGTGTGTGTGTGTGTGTGTGTGTGTGTGTGTGTGTGTGTGTGTGTGTGTGTGTGTGTGTGTGTGTGTGTGTGTGTTCCGTGTCCTCTGCTGTCAAACCAGCCTTTCGTTTTCTAAAATAACCTCTAGAACCCGGCGTTATTTTTTATTTTATTTTTTTTTTCCCGGGCGGCGTCCAGGACCGGAGCCAGACAGCGACGCGGCAAAAGGCCACGCACTCCCCGGAAAAAAAAAAAAAGAGTGTGTGTGATCCGAGGCGAGGTGTGTGACCTCACACACGCCGCCGATCACAGCTGCCCGGAACATGAAAAACAGATTTTTATCCGCTGGCGCCGTACGTTCAGAGCCTGGATAATCAGCTGCGAGGATAACGCAGGGTCGACCTGGGAAAACCGGATCAGTCCGAGGGGTCGTGAACTCAACGCTCTCTTCTGATTGGCTGGTGGGTTTGAGTTGAAGCAGTAGAACACGCCCACAGGGTTTAATCACCTGTACCTGCGTTTATCTGCTGTGGATCCCAGCTGTCAGACCTGCTCGTTATCAAGCGAGTAATTAACCTAATAAATTAGCAGGTGGACGGGAAAGGGAAACACGCTAATGACGGTTTGAACATTTCTCTCAATCTGTTTAGAGAACGCAGCGACTTTGGAGACGCGAAGCAGACGGGAAGGAGGGAAGAAAAAAAAAACTGAGCCGAGTCGGTTGTTTAACCTGAGCGATTTAGAAAACTAATCTAATTAAAAAAGTAATTTTAATACTTTTTAAGGAGTCACAGAGAAGCCTGTGTTTACCTCAGACCTCTGAGCTGCAGGTAATGATCGTTCCAGGTATTAGTCAGGCCCTCAGGCGCCACCACGGACAAGGAAGTCGGAGCTTGTGAAAAACGTAAAACTTTTAAAACCATTTTTATCTGATTAATTAACTAATAGCTGACGAAACTAATAACTAAAGGCGTGTAGAATGTTAATAAAGTATGCACATAATAATGTGGACCTGCATTAATGAGAAGTGTTTTATAACAATAATTAAATCACACAGATCCTAAACATTTACTAGTTGTTTGACCTCTTGTAAAGTTAATTATCTTCTGCTTAAAGCATTTATAACTGAAAATAAAAGCTCAGCCGGAAATAATGTACTTTTTCATTGAGTTAGATAATGGTACTAATATTACCTATATTATATATGAATAAAACACATCTAACTGTTTATATATTATATAATATTAAAATATATACAATATTAAAAATGCCATGTGGTTTAACCCTAAAAACCATAGGCGCATTCTTATTATTATCTTGTTATCTTTTTATCACACAAAATCGCAGATTTTGTAAAAAAAAACAACAAAAAAATGGGACAAATGGACTTTAAAATGACAAGAACTTGAACATGAACACAAATGTACATTTAAAGAGACCTGATGCATTATTTTAAAACTGTATTTTAAAAAGTTTTTGACTTTCTCGTCTTGCCAAACACGATTTAATAATTTGCAGACACGACGACGTGTTGTATTTTCTGAATAGAGAGAACTCGCAGAGCGACGTAGGTGTTCGCAGAAGCCCGAGGCATGTATCACGCAGGGGTCAGAGGTCACGGCCGTCACACAAGCATCCCAGGGTCGGGTCGGGGGGGTTTGAACCCACTTCTCAACACACACCTCTGCCTTCCTGTCAGAGCCCTGACTGATGTCCTCCGATACGCCGACGACTCCCTCCTCGCTCGCGTTTCCTCCGCAGTGCCCAAACGCTCTCGGCACCCTGAACTTTTGACCGATTTCTAAACGGTTTGACTTTAAAAAGTGCAGATTTTCATTTAATCGTCCTTGCAATGTACCGTAAATTGTCAAATAATAGCCACTGCTCTCAACAGATCAGGAATTTATTGGAAGCGAGGCAGCAATTCGGGACAGGAGATTAATTCCATCCTGACAAAAGTCAGCTAAACTGTAAAAAATATAGATAATTTACTCAAATTGTTTTATTAAAAACCAGTGTGACTACTGTATAATTTACATTTTTTCAAAGCCATATAACACTACTGTAGTTAATCGTCTTGCAGCTGCTTTTCCAGAGTTTTTCTCTGTATATTTTACCACAGAAAGTTTTTTGCTTTTTTTTTTGCTGCATCAGAGCCATGATGATCGACAACCAATCAATATTATTATTATTATTATTATTATTAGAGGGTGTTCTTTAATGTCATTGGAGCACAACAGTTTTATAAATTAGACTGCATTTAAGGGGAACCAGTTAATTAAAACTCAGCTATTATTTGGTAATTGATAGTAACTTATTGTAATAAAGCGTGTTCACTTGATGGTATTTCTGCTTTTGCTTAAAGTTTGTGTGTGTGTGTGTGTGTGTGTGTATCTGCATGATGTTACTCTTATATAGAATTTCATAATTCATAATTATACATAACTATAAGTATCTGGTTTCATAAGTAGATTAATGACGTTTATAATGAACTAAGTAAGTGTGAAAATCCGTTATCCAATAGTCTTAACACTCTCAGTGGACCTTAGCAAGATGGCGGATGTGTGTGGACGCAGCTGATTGGGCGGCAGCGTTGGGTGAGTCATTTAGAGTCTATAGATATCTGTGACCCTGACCTTCCTCCTCCTCCTCCTCCTCCTCCTCCTCTGGCAAAAAGAAAACTTGGCAGATCTCTAACTGTTGCAGGTAATAAATTGCTCCAGGTATTAGTCAGGCCCTCAGGCGTTACCACCAGCTGAAGATTTGAATTGCAAAAAGTAAAGGAGGAAAACAGGAATGAATTAATTGTTGTTTTTGTATAGACAACCATGACGTGCGTGTCAGGTGCTAATTTAAAAACGTTTATCACAAATGGACTCGTTGATAAACTCTGACTCATTATGTAACAGGAAAAACTAATAACAGGACATGTAGAAGTGTGTGGAGGCATATAATGATTTCAACATGCATCACTGATCACTGAGGGTGGTAATAAGTCATAATTATCTCAAACATGACCTGTTATTAATATCATAAAAAGTTGATTATATCTGACTTTAATGACTTATTTATAACTGGAATAAAAGCACAGTAGTTAGTTATTTACTTTCTAAGGAAATGGTACAAAATACCATTATTCACCACTTTATATATGAATAAAATATTCATAACTGTGTTTAGATATTGTATAGTATTTAATGATGTAGGAATCATCATGAAAAAGATTTAGTTAATTAGTAATTAATTAACTCTTAACCTATTGCATGAAACTTAGACCTGGCGAACATGTTTTTATTACTTAAAATGTAACAAATATATATATATATATATATATATATATATATATATATATATATATATATATATATATATATATATATATATATATATATATATATATATATATACAAATATATATATATATATATACGTGTTACATTTTAGGTAATAAAAACATGTTCGCCAGGTCTAAGTGAACATTTCTGATTTCTGAATAAAACAAACTTTGGTTGTGACACATTGATGCGGTCATGTGACCTCATAACCTGTATGTCCTTCAAAATAAAAGCCTCCTTTTAACACTTAACTGTAAAAACATTGATTTTATATTGCATATATATATATATGTAAACAGTCTGTTTTAGTCTATGTGTGACTCTATTAGGTTTTTTTCACTAGGAATTTTCCATATTTGCATATTGTCATATGAAATAAATCTATTTTAACATGCTAGAGGAGAAAAACATTCAATTAAAATAATTAACGTTTACTTAACAACGATAGTGAGTTCAACTTTTTAATTTAGTGACACAGTGACGCTGGTCATGTGACTTCATAAATAGTATCTCCTTCAAAGTAAAAGCCTCCTTTTAACAATTAACTGTAAAAACATAGATTTTATGTTATGTGCATAAATAAGCGCAGCCATATGGCAGCACTATGCAGTAGAGAGGTAATAGTTTGCAGACGTTGTGATCTCTAAGTGGGAAAAGGGCAGCGATTCAACACCAACAGCAGCTTCATTTTCTCACATCCTGCAGACGATGTTACTCCACAACTCGTAATGTCTCTCTCTCTTTCTCTCTCTCTGTTTTTTTTTCTGCCACTTCACAAAGCTCATCAGGCACATCTGTTCCCAACAGCACCAAACAAGAGGCGCATTAACAAACAAATAGATAACAATTAGTCACGTTTGAAGTCCTCCGCTCCATCAGCGAGGAAGCCGAGGACCGCCGGCCCCAGTCGGGCTTCCTGGAAAATGAACTTTCAGCGCGTTGCGTCATGGTGACGCCGCGTTTTAAAGCAGCGGAAAAAAGGCTCAATTAAAATGAAGATGCCGACCGCTTCCTGCTGCTGCAAGTAACGTGTAATTTGATGATAAGTCAGTTCATTAGTTCATAGGATGGTGTGAAAAGGTCAATCAGTGCTTCCCCAAAGTTGAAGATTCAACTTTAAATGTCTTTTTTTGTCCACAACCCAAAGATCATCAGTTTACTTTTATAGAAGAATAAAGAAACCAGGAAATAATCAGAGAACAGAAGCTGGAACCAGAGAATCTGGACATTTTAGAATTAAAAAATGACTCAAATCCATTAATTGGTTATTAAAATAATTGACAATTATTGTAACAAATCAATTAATCATTGCAGCTCTAAAGTATGAAAAACATACTAATATCACACTAAACCACTGAAAACGCACTAATAATACTAAAATCATACAAATATCCTTACTACTAGGGCTGCAACTGACAACTATTCTGATTAATCCATCAATTATTGAAGCAATTAATCAATTAGTTGTTTGGTTCAATTAGTCCAAAAGCTGCAGATTGAACCTAAAATGTCTTTTTTGTCCACAACCCAAAGATCATCAGTTTACTATTATAGAAGAATAAAGAAACCAGGAAATAATCAGAGAACAGAAGCTGGAACCAGAGAATTTGGACATTTTCTGATTAAAAAATGACTTTAATTGGTTAATTGATGATTAAAATGTTTGCTGTGACTAATAATTACAGCGCTGTGACTTACACAAGGCCCCTGTTGTGTAAATATCCAACTTTTTAATGCTTAATAAGGTCTGGTTGACTTATGCAACTTAAAGTTGCGTGAGGAATTTTCAGTGAAAACAACTAACATCCCTGTTGAGGGCGTTACCACGGCGATGAAGCATCACTCCCGCCCACACAATGATCAATAGCCAATTATCGCTTCGTCCCAGCATCCGACATCAAACCCCAGTCGTCTGTCAATCAGAAATCAGCCGGCCAATCAGAAGAGAGGCTCATGAATATCAACCAGACATCTGAGTTGAATTTCTGCACTTTTTTGTTCTTTAAACTGCAAATACATCACGTTAACGGCATCAAAACCTCACATAAAAGCAGGAGAAGGGCCCAGGAACCTTTAAACCCCGAGCCGTCAGTCAGGCGGCGTGAGGCGACGCCGGCGGGGGGTCAGAGGTTAAAGCCATTACGAGCTGGGTGGCTCCACTTTCTGACCTCTGACCCCCTCGGTTCACCGCACTCTATCCGTCTTTTCTCTTTCCCGGCGACAGGTGCTGCAAAGAGAAAACAGACGGAAAGCTGCGGCACGGAAGGCGGCGTTCTCACGACTTAGTTTTTCACATTAATAATTACTCACGTTTTGTACTTTTACACTTCACTTGTTCCGCTTTTGTTCTATTCCTCAAGCTACTGTAAAACTCCTTTTCTGCACCTCCTCCCATCTGCTTTTTCTTCCTCCATCTTCCAAATACAGTTTTACGGGTGCCGTCCTTTTATTTTTGATGAGCCCCCCCCCCCTCGCTGCACTCACAGCCCTACAACGCTGTTAATATTTAACGGAGATGTGCAGTTATACCAGGAGAGAAACACACATACTGGTGGAGAGCTGTGAGGTTGCTGGTGAGAGCAGGTGTCGCTGGTGAATGCTAAGTGAACCGGGCCACGGGTCGCTGAGTCTTTCCTGTTCTCCCAGCGCTGCAGAATCGGCCTGGCAGCGCTGGGAGAGGCAGGATTAACGGCAACCAGCGGGGGAAGGCAGACACGCTGCTCCTACAAATTAAAACGCCTCAAAAATGACTAACACTCTGTTGAAGCTGTCGCACATGGGATTTATTACAAAGTAAAATGGCTAAAAATGACTAAAACTCTGTTAAATAGGTCATAAAGGTGATTTATTACGAAATAAAATGGCTAAAAATGACTAAAAATATGTTAAATCTGTTGTAAACTTGATTTATTAAAAATTAAAATGGCTAAAAACAGTTAAAACTGTGTTGAATCTGATTTTTTTTTACAAATCAAAACACCTAAAACAAAAATGTTTAAAACGGATTAAAACCATGTAAAATTCAGTGTTAACATGTGTGTTTTACAAATTACAAATCTGTGTTGAATCTGTCGTAAATGTGATTTATTACAAATTAAAATGGCTAAAAATGACTAAATCTTTGTAGAATCTGTCGTTAACATGATTTTTTACTAATTAAAACACATAAAAAATACTAAGACTGTGTTAAATCTGTCGTAAACATGATTTATTACAAATTAAAAAGGCTAAAAATGAATAAAATGTGTTAGATCAGATTTTTTACAAAATAAAATGCCAAAAAATAACTAAAACTGTGTTGAATCTGTCATTAACATGATTTTTTACAAATTAAAACAAATAAAAAATACTAAGACTGTGTTAAATCTGTCATAATTTTTATTTATTACGAGTTTAAACACCTAAAAAAATGACTAAAACTGTGTAAAATCTGTCGTAAACGTGATTTATTACAAATTAAAACGCTGAAAAATACTAAGACTGTGTTAATCTGTCGTAATTTTGAATTATTACAAGGTAAAATGCCTAAAAAAGACAAAATCTCTGTTGAATCTGGTGTTAAAATGATTTATTACAAATTAAAACACCTAAAAAATGACTAAAACTGTGTTAAATCTGTCATAAAGGTGATTTATTACAAATTAAAACACCTAAAAATGTGTTAGATCAGATTTATTACAAATTAAAATGCCTACAAATAAGTAAAACTGTGTTGAATCTGTCATTAACATTTTTTTTACAAATTAAAACACAAAAAATACATACTAAGACTGTGTTAAAACTGTCGTAAATGTGATTTATTACAAATTAAAAAGCCTAAAAATGACTAAAACTGTGTTAAATCAGATTTTTAAAACTAAAATTTCTAAAACGGATTAAAACCATGTAAAATTCAGTGTTAACATGTGTGTTTTACAAATTAATATGCCTAAATAAGGTTAAACATGTTGGTAATGTAACTAGTGCTTTTTTATTTTTCTGTTTTTATTTTTACTGTCCTAGAATAAAGTGTAATTGCACCCCCACTACATTAGGGGGCAGCAGAGTGTTTACAGGGAGCATACAGCACAGAGTATGAGTATGAAGTGTAGACACCAAGTGACACCACTTACTAAATTAATAAGTTAGTAAGTGGTAAGTAGTTAATAAAGCTATTTGTTTTTTTCTTTGTTGTAAGTTGGTCCATATTTATTTCTTTTTTATTCTCTTATACGTTAATAAGGACACAGTGTTATGCAGAGGTACTTATAACAATTTATAGACGAATTATTCTATTTATAGTCGCGCGAGATGTTTTCTTCTTCCATGGGGGGGGGGCAGGAAATAATTGAGGAGCGCTGTACTGACAGATAAAGATGCTCATGACATTCATCTAAAATAAAAGTGCATCCGGGGAATTCTCACCCACTTCATTCTGGAATCAGCAGCATCCGTATACCTTCAATTACGTCCCGTTCACATTGGGCAAATAAGGAAATCGAAAAAATGATTGATTCCACCTTATTGCCTCCTCTGGTTGATTTGCACACACACACACACACACACACACACACACACACACAATATTCTCCCTGAATATCCCCCATTACAAAAGGAAATTATCCCTAACGCAGGTGTTATGATATGAATGGAAAAAGTGGGAAGCCCATTACACCAGGAAGCCAGAAAAAAAAAGGAGGGTTTGATGCGTGCATGTATAATTCATACGCTGAACTTTACGAAATGCTCCAGACGATTCTAACGACACAGATGAGGCTAAAGAAAAATACATATATTAGAATAATGCTTACCTGTATGCAGCCGAGTCAGCAGGCAGAACGAGGGAGAGAAAAAGAGAAAAAGACATAAATTAGTGCAAGTTCACATTTATCACGTCACAAAGTTCCTGTTTTATTTTAACGCTGTGGAGAGAAGATGTTAAACTTCGTTGCTCAAAACCACGAAATATCTCATTTGCGATATTAGAACTTCAAATAAAAGCCAGTATAAAGTGAAGAGTTGTCACACACATCTTGTTTTATATACCTAAAGGGGACTTGTTCTGTGCAGAGACGACGTTTTACTCCATTAAGATGATTGTGTAACATCAGAACTTTAAATAAAAGCTATTTGCATGTTAGTGTTCACATTTATCACATCAACTGCATCCTGTTTTATACACTTAGAGCTGCAGAAAAAAGACGTTAAACTATATTGAGATGATTTTTTTAGCTCTTAAATGCACAAAATATCTTTAAGCGATATCACAGCTTCAAATAAAATAAATGGTCTTTGCATATTAGCGAGTCTCTAGTGTTATTAGTGAGTTTGCAGTGGTTTCAGGCAGAATATGGAAAAGACAGAGACAGAGAGAAGCATCAACTAGTTCATTCATCACTTTACACACTTCTTGTTTTATAGACCTAAAGGGGACTTTTAGGAGCTGCAGAGAAAAGATGTTAAACTTCATTAAGACGATTGGTTCTTAATATCTTGGTTTTTGATGTCAGACCCTTTAAAAAAAGCAGAAAAAAGTGGACAATTTTCCTACTTGTGTTAAATACTTCTTGTTTTATGTACCTAAAGGGGACTTGTTGTTTTAGGAGCTGCAGGAGATGTTAAACTTCAAGATGTTAAACCTCATTTAAATGATTTTTGGTTCTTAAAACTACATAATATCTTGGTTTTTAATATCAGAACCTCTAAAAAAGGAAAAAATGACATGCATGTGTCAAATAATTCTTGTCTTATATACCTAAAGGGGACTTGTTCTTTTAGGAGCTATCGGAGATGTTAAAACTTCAAGATGTTAAACTTGATTAAGATGATTTTTGGTTCTTAAACCTACAAATGACTTGGTTTTTGATGTCAGAACCTCTAAAAAAAAGGCAGAAAAAAGTCAAAAATGTTCCTTCCTGTGTCAAAAACGTCTTGTTTTATGTACCTAAAGGGGACTTGTTGTTTTAGGAGCTGCAGAAGATGTTAAACTTCAAGATGATAAACCTCATTTAAATGATTTTTGGTTCTTAAAACTACAAAATATCTTGGTTTTTCATGTCAGAACCTGACATGCATGTGTCAAATACTTCTTGTTTTACATACCAAAAGGGGACTCGTTCTTTCAGGAGCTGAAGATGATCTTAAACTTCATTAAGATGATTTTTGGTTCTTAAACCTACAAATTACTTGGATTTTGATGTCAGAATTTCTGAAAAAAACTTCTTGTTTTACATACATAAAGGGGACTTTTTCTTTTAACAGCTGCAGACGATGTTAAACCTAATTAAGACAGTTTTGGGGTTTTGAAACTACATAATATCGTGGGAACCTCAAAAAAAAAGGCATAAAAAAGTGGAGAAATCGCCCCCTGTGTCAAATACTTTTTGTTTTATATACTTAAAGGGGACTTGTTCATTTTAAAGCCGTGGAGAGAAGACGTTAAACTTCATTAAGATGATTTTTTTTGTTTCTTAAAAGCACTAAAAACCTTGTTTGTGATTATCAGAACTTCAAATAGAAGCCAGTACATGCCCCCCCCCCCCGTCCCTCTGTGAACACACATGGCTCTGCTCAGGGACGCAGGAATCCAGGAGGAACACATGTTTTCCGGGAGCAACATCGAGTCCGTTCGAGTCGTGCCGGGTCGGGGGAAGCTGGTTTTAATCAGCGCTAAGCGGCCCCGGCTCTATTTGTTTTCATTTGCGTGATTTATCCCCTTTCATTTGGCAGCTGGCTAACGTGTCCCAGACCCATCGGGCCCACTCCGCCCGAGGTGAAAAGGATCCGTCCGGCCTCCCCACGAAAGAAAAATACTACTACTAATAATAAGAGAAGCAGCTTTTACCACCTGTCATGGTGGAGCTTCCTTCAGCTGCGATATTACACGACCCAGCGTAGTTTCCTCTGAGTAAACACATGTCCTTTCATTAAAAGGCCTTACGGGGGGCAAAAAAAGTGGATATAATACAGGATCAGCCTGGGATGAAGCCTAAAAACCCAAGATGGGTTATTAGGTATTTGGACAAGATGCCTGGAGGTGGTGGGGGGGATGGGGGGGGGGGGGGGGGGGGGGGATCTGACTAGCAAGCATCTGCTAAAGGAGGAGAGGAATCAATCAAATAAAAAAAAAGCTAACATCTGTCTCAGAAAGAAAAAAACATTCTTCACTGCATTAGAAACTACAAACCATAAACTCCAATATGGAGGGGAAATGATCCGAGAGTTACCGTATTACAACTACTATAGGCGCACATTAAAGTCTTCTATTTCCTTAAAAATGTTGGTGTGCCCTATGTGTGTATGTAGGGGAAGTGTGGGCATGGATTGTAGATAAAATAACAGGGATGTGCGTTATGCAGAACATCGTTGTTTTAACAACCTGAAAATGGTAAAGAGACACGCTGATAAAGCACAGTTTAAACTGAAGGAAATCAGCTACACAGCTGAGTTTAAGACATAAGACAGGTGGTACGAGTTGGAGGAAAGACTGGATCAGTGGATCACAGAGCAGAGACTGGATCAGTGGATCACAGAGCAGAGACTGGATCAGTGGATCACAGAGCAGATACCGGATCAGTGGATCACAGAGCAGAGACCGGATCAGTGGATCACAGAGCAGAGACCGGATCAGTGGATCACAGAGCAAAGACTGGATCAGTGGACCACAGAGCAAAGACTAGATCAGTGGATCACAGAGCAGAGACCGGATCAGTGGATCACAGAGAAAAGACCGGATCAGTGGATCACAGAGAAAAGACTGGATCAGTGGATCACAGAGCAGAGACTGAATCAGTGGATCACAGAGCAGAGACTGGATCAGTGGATCACAGAGCAAAGACTGGATCAGTGGATCACAGAGCAGAGACTGGATCAGTGGATCACAGAGCAGAGACTGGATCAGCGGATCACAGAGCAGAGACCGGATCAGTGGATCACAGAGCAGAGACCGGATCAGTGGATCACAGAGCAAAGACTCGATCAGTGGATCACAGAGCAAAGACTCGATCAGTGGATCACAGAGAAAAGACTGGATCAGTCGATCACCAAGCAAAGAACGAGTGGGAGAAGCCTTCTGACGGTCACCATTCACTAAAAGCAGTAAAGCAGCGGAAGAAATGAAAATTGCACATTTCCATCTTGGTGCTTTTGTTTTGGTGCCATTTCTCCATCCAGACCAGGACTACGGTAGCACAGCAACTTCCAGTGGATTATAACGCATCTTTTAGAGGAAAGTGACTCTGATGGTGAAGAAAGTGAAGCTGGCATGTTTGATGGAGAATTAGCTGCTGTTGGAATCAGAAACAGAGGATGAGGACTTTGATGGTTTGATTGATGACATTACCCCGCTCTATTTTTAAATACACACACTTGTGTGCTTGTTTTATCCGTGTGTTTTACCATGATGATTAGGAAATCTTAGTACTTTGTGTGCCTTTTAGTACGGTGCCGTCGTCGTGAAAATACTTTACACACTTTAGTTTCTTGCAGCAATCGGCGACTCTAATGTGATCAGATTAAAAGGCTGATCTTTTCTGATGTGGCGACACAAACAGGAGAATTCAGCCGTGACGAAAAACACAAAAAAACACATTTCAGATTCATACGAGTTACTGACAGCGAGTGAAGCCCTTTATAGGAAGCTGTTTCTCAAAAAAAAGAAAAAATGTACAAAGTGCTTAAAACACACACACACACACACACACACACACACACACACACACACACACACATTAAAACTGTGATAATAAAGTTCAAAGCAAGAAATAATTCACTTAGGGGCAACATTCAAAAAAAATAACTTAAAGGTTTAATGCAAATAGTCACTTTTATGTTGTTGTTTTTTTCTACTCTAAATGACGTTCGGGGGTTAAATAAAAGGGAAAATGCTCACAGCCTGGATTTAGAAAGTTTAGGGAGTTCGGAAACTACTTGTTTGAACTTCCATGACTTAGTGATGTCACACTCTCTGCTGTTTCCCTCATCATTTTATTCTCTATTATGTCCTACTGATTTTTACATTATAAGCTATAACTATAATATAATAATATAACAGGCTCCACCTGTAGAGGCTCACCTGTCCACACATAGCCACACCCACACAAAAATCAGCCAATCAGGAGACACAATACCAATATTTATATATATAATAGATTTGATGTGAAGCTAAAGAGCAAGAAAACAGTTGTGATATATATTAATAGAGAAGTGATATGTTTTACTTCTTCCTTTTTAGACACTTGCTTTTAAATTTACTTTTATGTTGAAAAGTATGAATGAACGAATCAATTATAATAAAATCACATGTAAAAGACATGTGACCAAACTGAAGGGAACCACAAAAACAAAGAAACCTATAAAAAGACTTTTCCTGTGAAGGTTTTTTTTAATATAAGGCAGTAGAGTTTCCTCATTCGGACTTCTCATGTCATTGTTTAAATGTGAAACCACAACCCGCTCCATATGTCCTATATCAGCACAGAACAAAGAGAAACACACATCACTGCTCGCTTTCTGAAAAACGCTCCTAGTTAACTCGCTTTTTTTTTCCTTTTGGTGGATAATGACGGAGCCTGATCGAGTCCAGGTCGTGGATTTACGGCCTTGGGGGTTGGGGGGGGGGGTCCGGGTGGAGGACATCGATAAAGGGTTAACCAGCGCCGTTAAAGAGTTAAAGGGGCAGTAAGCGGCTCCATTAGCCCGACAGGCCGCTGCAGCCCGGGGGGGTCGAGGTGAGGCTGGGGAGGGACCAGGAAAAAAAGGAAAGAGGCTGGAGGCAAAGTTACAGGAATAAAAGATGAAGGGAAAAAACACAGCTGCTGTTTCATCATCTCTGGTTGAGCTTCAGGAAAAACAGCGACTAAACAACTGATTCATATAATTATGTCAGAGGTGCAACAATTAGTTGATTAATCAATTAGTTTCTAACTGTTACAGTAGTTTAATTAATTAATTAACCAACCATTTATTTAATGCTTGATTGATGAAAAAAAGTCCAAATCCTCTCGTTTCAGCTTCTATTCACTGTTTGACATTTTATGAACCAAGCAACTAATCGATTAATCGTTTCAATAATCACTAATTAACTTAATTAATCAGATTAATTGCTAGTTTCAGCTCTGAACCTGAACATACCTGAACCAGTAGTAAACTCTACAGAAGTAATCTAGTCTAAAATCCACGACTTTAGTTGAAGGAATTTTAGAGCAGCAACGATTAGTTGATTAATCGCCAACTATTTTGTTAATCAATTAGTCGAGTTGAGTCATTTCTACAAAGAAAATGTCCAAATTCTCTGGTTCCAGCTTCTCTTATGATTATTCTCTGGTTTCTTTAGTTTTCTATAATCGTAAACTGATGATGTTCAGGTGAGACATTTTTACACCATTATATGAACCAAACAACTAATCGATTAATCGGTTCAATGATCAGAATAGTTGGTAGGATGTAAAGTGTTTTTAATGGCTGTGTGGTATAAGTATGAGGCTTTTTAGTTATTAGTAGCTGCTACCAAGTTTTTAATGTGTATAACTGAGTTTTTAGTCTAAATATGACGATTAATCAATGAGTTACCAACTATTTTAATATTCGATTGATCGATTTGACTCATTTTAAGATGAAAATGTCCAAATTCTTAGTCCTCTATAATCAGTTTTAGGTTGAATCTTCACCTTTGGGAAACCAAACAACCTAATTGATTAATTGTTTAAATAATCAATTAATCATTTATCAGAATATTGGTTGGTAGAGTATTAGCAGGTCTTCAGTGATAGTCTGTAATAGTGATACTGATTTCAACACTTTGATAGAAAAATCCATTATTATGGTCGTCAGCTGCAGCACAAAGGTTTTGTGACATCACAAGCTCTTAAAAGAAGCCGCCGAAACACCAGAGTCTGATCGAGCCGCCGCCAAAGCAGCTTTTGGTGTTTACGCGGCGCTGCGACGGTTAATCAGCGGCGTTTCCTGCCTGCGCTCTGCTCTCTAAACCCCGGCTGCACGGCGAGCTACCGACGATCCTCCAATCTGCTCCGGATGGTAAATATTTATAAAATCGACTCACACACACACACACACACACACACACACACACACACACACACACACACACACACTTAATGTGCTGTCAGCGCTGCTTCAATCACCTGCCGGAAAAGGTTTAAAGAAAACGGCGTCCGACCGTGTCCAGATAGCGATCCTAGCGAAAAAAAAAAACGAACAGAGGCCGATAGAAGCCCGCTCATGTTTTATTCCCTTTGTGGCAGGTTTTACAGCAACGTGTCAGTTTCCGACGGAGCTCGATTAAAATATCACATAGTCGGCGGGAAACAAAAAAATAAAAAAAACACCTTGTGCGAAAAATCGCTGAAAAATAGTCCATGTATAATTCAAGCGTGCTGACCTTTGACCTTTTATGCAGCCCCTGGCGTGACTGCGACTTCCTCTGAAGGGACGGCCAATGACTTTGCAGAGAAACTGAAAATACAAAGGTAAACTGTTCCAACTCGATTAAAAAAAAGGGGAAAAGGTTAAACGTTGAATGTGTGATTTAAGAAAACGGGAACAAATGGAGCGGTGATTGCTTTTAGAGAGCAGCGAGGGAAGCTTCATTTCCCAAAAATGTCAGAGAAAAGTAGGCGGTCACGTATCTACGAATCAATTCTCCAGCTTTGAAGAACAGTGATTGACATTTTGCACCAAACAACTAATTGATTAATCAGTTTGAGTCGATTTTTAATGATCAAATGTCCAGATTCTCTGGTTCCAGCTTCTGTTCTCTGATTATTTCCTGGTTTCTTTATTCTATGAGTTGTTGACAAAAAAACATTTCAGGTTCTTCAGCTTTGGGAAACTGATTGATGTTTCACAACATTTTTGAATTAATCAACTAATTGATTAATCATGTTAATAATGAATAGATTAATCAACTATAAGAATAGTTGCTATTTTCAGCTTTAAACATGAGCATACAAAGGGGAAGTGGTAATAAACTCTACAGAATTAATCTAATCTATAAAATACAACTTTAGTTGAAAGAATTTTAAGAGCGGCAACGATTAGTTGATTAATCGCCAACTATTTTGTTAATTGATTAATCGAGTTGAGTCATTTCTACAAAGAAAATGTCCAAATTCGCTGCTTCCAGCTTCTCTTCTTTGATTATTTTCTAGTTTCTTTTTCTTCTATAACACTGATTGACAGTTTACAGCATTATCTGAACCAAACAACCAATCAACTACTTGATTAATCGTTTTTATTATAATTGCCAATTATTTTGATTTGCCTAACTAAACTAAACAGCAGCAGTAGTACTAGTAAACTGATGATATTTGGGTTTTGGATTCTTGTCTGGACAAATTAAGACATTTAAGGTTGAATATTCATCTTTAGAAACACTGACTTTACACCATTTCACGAACCAAACAACTAATCAATTAATCGTTTCAGACCCTGCAGCCCACAGTTAATTGAAACTCAGCTTTTAATTCACTAATCTGCAGGTTTTAATTTCAATTTTCATTTTTACTAAACCACAGACCCTGCACCCCGGTCGACCTGTGCCCTTTAATAAGTTAAGGTCCCGACCCGCCGCTTTAATAAATGTGTTAATTCCGTGCTCGCCGGGCAGAAACAAAAGGCAGCACACGGGAGACGGACCCCCCCGGCGTTCATTTCCTCCCGTCTGTCTCTCCCGGGGACGGCGGCGGCTGGAGACGCCCGCGGGGGGGAAATGAAGCTCATACATCACGGCGAGGCGTCGCGGCGACTCCAACATGGCTGACGTCCGTGCATCTGTTCGCGGGTTTCGCCGCGCGGCGATAACGGCGGCGGCGGGGCGGGCGTTCGCCGTGAGGGTAGTCACGTTGTTGGAGGAAGATTGATCGCGAGCAAAGACGTGACTTGACCTTGTGGAGTCTTTGATCTGCACGGTTTTTACAACTGGAAACGTGTGTGTGTGTGTGTGTGTGTGTGTGTGTGTGTGTGTGTGTGTGTGTGTGTGTGTGTGTGTGTGTGTGTGTGTGTGTGTGTGAGTGTGTGTGTGTGTGTGAGGGACAGATCGTCCACCACACACTGACACGGCGTTTTATTACTAAACGAAGCTCTGTGGAGAAACGCCGCTTCTACTCAACCTGAACGTTTCTATTATCGAGTCCCAGAAAAACTAAAAAGTCCCCGAGGCGAGAGGGGGGAGGAAACGTCTTTATCAGCGACGGCCGCTCGTCTGATCACGGCGGAACTAAACGGTGTTTGTTCTGAAGCGTCAGCAGAGAGGAACGCCCCAAAAGGTGACAAATGCCAAATACAGCCAAGCTGCAACGATTAGTCGACTAATCGATTAGTTGATATTTATGATAATCAATTTTCTGGTTTCTTTATTCTTCTATAATAGTAAACTGATGATCTTTGGGTTGTGGACATAAAAAGACATTTTAGGTTCAATCTGCAGCTTTAGAAACACTGATCAACATTTTATGAACCACTCGACTTATCAACTACTCAATTAATCACTTAGTTATAAGTGAATGGATGAGCTGAATCACCAACTATTCTGATTATCGATTAATCAATTAATTAATCAGTTTCTTTATTCTTCTATAACAGTAAACTGATGATCTTTGTGTTGTGGAGAAAAAAAGACATTTTAGGTTCAATCTTCAGCTTTGAGGAAACAGTGATTGACATTTTACAACCTTTATAAACCAAACAACTAATCGATTAATCGTTTCTACAATAAAATGATTAATCGACTATCATAACAGCCATTAGCTGCAACCCTTATATACAACTTCTTAAGTAGAATTCAGTGTCCACATTATGAGAAATGCAGCTAATTTTGACCTAAATCTTCTATAATTATACCCAAGTTACAACAATTAATTGATCATCAACTATTCTGAAATCGATTTGAGTCACTTTAAAGAAGAAAATGTCCAGATTCTCTGGTTCCAGCTTCTGTTCTCTGATTATTTCCTGGTTTCTTTATTCTTCTATAATAGTAAACTGATGATCTTTGGGTTGTGGACAAAAAAAGACATTTTAGGTTCAATCTTCAGCTTTGGGAAACACTGATCAACATTTAATGAACCAAACGATTAATCGATTAATCATTTGCTTGTCAGAGATGACAGTAATTTCCAACTATTTTGATAATTGACCTGAACATACTTTCAGAAAGTAAACTCTACTAGTAAGTAATCTAGTCTAAAATACAACTTTAGTGGAATGAATTTTAGAGCGGCAACGATTAGTTGATTAATCACCAACTACAATTTGATATTTGATTAATCGATTCAAGTCATTTTTAAAAAGAAAAATGTCCAAGTTCTCTGGTTCCAGCTTCTGTTCTCTGATTATTTCCTGGTTTATTTATTCTTCTATAATAGAAAACTGATCTTTTGTGGACAAACAAAGACATTTTAGGTTCAATCTTCAGCTTTGGGGAAACACTGATTGACATTTACACCATTTTATGAATCAAACGAGTGAAGGATTAATGGTTCAACAAGGAGTTGAAAAACACTGCTCCAATGCCACCAAGTACAACCTCTATAAACCTGATTTGAAAACACACGTCCAGAGCAAAGAGGAGGAGGAGTCATTATCTGAGACTGTGACAACACGGACAGCGCGTTATAAAGCAGCTTAATCACAGCTAATCTGTGCAGCGGGACGTTTAATCCGCTAACGCAGCAGGAATCCAACAGCGTCGATGACGGAGCCGAGCTGCAGGACCCCCCCTCAGGTATGTGTTTGATCCCCCCCCCCCGACCGGCCAGCCGGGGGTGGGGGTCAAAGGTCGAGTCGCTCGCGTCTGGGATCCTTCCCCGGCCGTAAACACCGAGTAATCTCCCCTCCCTGTTCTCTTTAATGGCTTTTTTTTTTTCCTCTGAAAGCTTTTCTCCTGACTCATGCTGCCGGTTTGTTTAAACAAGTTAATGAGTTGATCTGAATCGTCTCGGGGTCTGTCGCAGACTTTAAAGAGACGCCGGATCCGGCCTGAGCTGGACCGGGTGGCGGCGGCAGACGCCTTCAACAAACAAGTTTAGAGAGGACGGTTTTACGCTACGCAAGAAACAAACATTTCTCAGTTCAGCACCGAAAACAGACACAAAAAAGCTGTTATTTACCCCCCTACTACAGCAAATATTACGTAGACATGGCAAAAAGAATGTTTTTATTACTTAAAATAGCAGATATAATTAAAAAAAACACAGTTTCAGGATAGTCAATATAACTCTTGCATATATAATCATGCGATTTTCCATTTATAATTTATTCCAGATAGAGAGTGAAATTTGTATTTATTATTTTATTATTATTCTAATTAAAAAACAATGATGCTCATATGTCAAATAAGCATTAAGCATATTGAGTTTATAGGAAAAATAACATCTAATTTTAATTAAAAGTAAAAATAAAGTATTTTTTACCCCTGATTCTGAATGAATGATGTCCTTTCAAAATAAAAGCCTCCTTTCACACCTAAGTGTAAGAACATAGTTTTTAAATCACAGCTGGTAAAAAAAGAAAACGAAAGTGATATTTTGTATATATGTGTGTGTATATACACATATACATATATATATATATATATATATATATATATATATATATATATATATATATATATATATATATATATATATATATATATATATATATATATATACATATAAATAATATATATGTATGCATATGCATATGCACACACCCACATATATATTTACCATGTTAAATTATATATATATATATATATATATATATATATATATATATATATATATATATATATATATATATATATATATATATATACATATGTAGACATACATATATACATTTATTTTATATATAGACATACATATATATATATATATATATACATATATACCTATATATACTATATATACTAGCTTGCCTCCTGCTCTCATGGCCCACATCTCATATCAGTATTCAAAGGACCGAGGTCTGCAAAGCTCCAATAAATAATTTTACTCTCTTCTTTTGACTGGAGGAAAGAGGAGAATAAAATTATTTATTGGGAGCTCAGTGTGAACACTCCACTCCTTTATGTCCCGCTTTTTTGGTCCGGGAAAAAACCCTGAATAATTTTGCCCGGATGTGTCCAGGTATCACACTCCTAGAAACTCCTAGAGTCGCTCTGCTGTTATTTTATGGATCAGAGCCCTCATTAGCATGCATGGGCTAAACTCAAAATCAATATATCTCCAATGGCAACACTTTCTGCTTGGTGAGAGCACTAATTATTGATCACACCCCCCCCCTTTAAAAAAAAGAGATTTGTAAGTCCACTTCTAAAAAACTATGCCATTAGCCAGCCTGGTTTAAGGAATAAATCATAAAGGGTCAACGTTCTCCAGACGTTTAAGGTCACATTCATTTGCTTAAAGGCTACAGGGACGTTATATGTATATGTGAAAAGAAAGAAAACTATAAAAGCATAAGGTAAAAATGTCAGAGTAATCAGCATCCTCAGCAGGATAGTTTTATGCTACGTAAGTCAATGAAGTACGTGCAGATATTTATACAATTCTCCATATTAGCATAGTGTTGCCATATGGGAAAAAATATATTTTACCATATTAAATTATAATTTACTCCAGATAGTGAGTTAAACTTTTTTATTTGGTGAAAATGTTCCCAAATTCTAATTAGAAGACAATGATGCTCATATGTCAAATAAGCATTTAGCCTATTAGCATATAGGAAAAAACATCAAATTTTGAATTAAAATAAAAAATAAAAAATATGTTTATTTACCCCACATAGTGAGTTCACTTTTTTATTTGGTGAAAATGTTCCCAAATTCTGAAAAAATTATGCTAACATATAAAATATCCATAAGCAAAAGGGACAGGTCATGTGACCTCTTATTGTAATTGCATGTCTTTTTCAAAATAAAAGCCCTACCTTTTCATTCTAAACTGTGGAAAGACAATGATGCTCACATGTCAAATAAGCATTTAGCATTTTAAGCTTATAGGAAAAAAAATTCTGAAATAAATGATGCTCACATGTCAAACAGGGACTGGTCATGTGACCTGATAAACTGCATGTCCTTTCAAAATAAAAGTCTCCTTTTACACCCGAGTGTGAAAACATAAGATTTTTAGATCACAGCTTTAAAATAAATAAATAAATAAATAAGATAAAGTAATATTTGCAATATGAAAACACTGAAATAGAGAGTTAATGAGTTGGGATGCAGCAACTCATCGTTTTGGTGACAATGTGAAATAAAAAAAAAACAACAACTCTGGTTTGAATTAGCTCGAGCGGATTTTGGTAATCAACATTATCAAAGAGCGGTTTCTTTTTCATTAAAATTAAAAAAAAAAAAAAAAAAAATTCTGAAATAAATGATGCTCACATGTCAAACAGGGACTGGTCATGTGACCTGATAAACATAAATAAATGCATGTCCTTTCAAAATAAAAGTCTCCTTTTACACCAGAGTGTGAAAACATACGATTTTTAGATCACAGCTTTAAAAGAGTAATATTTGCAATATTAAAACACTGAAATAGAGAGTTAATGAGTTTAAATGCAGCAACTCATCGTTTTGGTGACAATCTGAAATAAAAAAAAAAAAACTCTGGGTTGAATTAGCTCGAGCGGATCTTGGTAATCAACATCCTCAAACAGCGGTTTCTTTTTCATTAAAATAAAAAAAAAAAAAAAAAATTCTGACCTGATAAACTGCATGTCCTTTCAAAATAAAACTCTCCTTTTACACCAGAGTGTAAAAACATACGATTTTTAGATCACAGCTTCAAAAGAGTAATATTTGCAATATGAAAACACTGAAATAGAGAGTTGAAGTGCAGCAACTCATCGTTTTGGTGACAATCTGAAATAAAAAAAAAACAACTCTGGGTTGAATTAGCTCGAGCGGATCTTGGTAATCAACATCCTCAAACAGCGGTTTCTTTTTCATTAAGCGGGTTGCAAAAAAAAGAGGAAGGAGACGTGCGACTCAATTGAGGATTTCTGGGGTTGTACAAGAGAGATGAAGAGATGGAGCGAGGAGGAGGAGGAGGAAATAAAAAAGAGAGAGAGGTGCTCGGAGAGGTCACGTCTCCGGAGTGTTGGAGCTGAATGAGATGAGGAAAGAGCGTCTGACAACCTCTTCAAAGGAGGACGGGGAGGCCGCGGAGGAAATGCAGAATGCTGAGGAGGAGGAGGAGGAGGAGGAGGAAGGTTATTGATTAAGAGAGCAAGCATGTGTGAGAGGAGGCATCCCAGCGAGAGAGGGAGGAAACGGTGGAGGTGAAGGAGGCGATGATGGGGGGGGGCAGGTTCAGCCTCACGTCAGCAGGTTAAAGGAAAAAAGGGGAAAAAACAATTGGTATTTTAGAGAGAGAGAGAGGAGGCGCGATTACAGAAACACGTCTCCTCAGGATAAAAAAAACACTGGTGAGAAAGAGAAATACGCTGTAAAAGGAAGAAAATGAGCGAAACACACGCGATTAATCGATTAATCGCTGACTGTCACGTCGATGACATGATGATTTGAGTCATTTTGGAAACGGGAAATGTCCAAATTCTCTGGTTTCAGCTTCTCAAATCTGACAAAATAAAAGACATTTCAGATTGCATCTTGAATAAGTCATCGAAATTTATCACCCTGTTTATAAACCAAACGATTAATCGATTAATCGGTCTGAGTTATTTCAACGGAGTAAGAAGAGAGATTAATCAACTACCAGCATACATACTTTCAGAAAGTGAACCAGTATTGAACTCTAGGAGAACTAATCTAGTCTAAAATACAACTTTAGTTAAATGAATTTAATAGCTGCAACGATTAGTTGATTAATCGTCAACTATTCTGGTAATCGATTAATCGAATCAAGTCATTTTTAATAAGAAAATGTCCAAATTCTCTGGTTCCAGCTTCCTGAATTTGAGTATTTTCTGGTTTCTTTAGTCTTCTAACATGATAAATTAACCATCTCATTTATTTTGACACACTATTCTTATAACTAAGAGATTCGTCTGTGATTCGTTGAGGTTTTGATGAGATCAAACGATTAATTGCCAACTTTTTAGAATTTACAAAGACAAAATGTCCAAATTCTCTGGTTTCAGCTTCTCAAATCTGACAAAATAAAAGACATTTCAGATTGCATCTTGAATACGTCATCGAAATTTCTCACCCTGTTTATAAACCAAACGACTAATTGATTAATCGGTTTGAGTTATTTCAATGAAGTTAGAAAAGAGATTAATCAACTATCAGAATGGTTGCTAGTTTCAACTCTAAACCTGAACATACTTTCAGAAAGTGAACCAGTAGTAAACTCTAGAAGAACTAATCTAGTCTAAAATACAACTTTAGTTGAATGGATTTAATAGCTGCAACGATTAGTTGATTAATCGTCAACTATTCTGGTAATCGATTAATCGAATCAAGTAATTTTTGATAAGAAAATGTCCAAATTCTCTGGTTCCAGCTTCCTGAATCTGAGTATTTTCTGGTTTCTTTATTCTTCTAACATGATAAATTAACCATCTCATTTATTTTGACACTTATAACTAAGAGATTCGTCTAAGATTCGTTGAGGTTTTGATGTGATCAACGATTAATCGCCAACTATTTTGAATTTTCAAAGAGAAAATGTCCAAATTCTCTGGTTCCAGCTTCTGTTCTCTGATTATTTCCTGGTTTCTTTATTCTTCTATAATAGTAAACTGATTAATTTTGGGTTATGGACAAAAAAAAGACATTTTAGGTTCAATCGATTGACATTTTACATTTCATGAACCAAACGACTAATCGATTAATCATTTCAATAATCAATAGATCAATCAGAATAGTCAGAAAATCATCAAAATGGAGCCAAAAGAAGTTGAGAACCAGTGTTCTAACGCCATCAAATCCATGTTTGATTGATGTTAAAAATCACTAATCTAGTTCAGACTCATGTAAGTTTCCTTAAGGTGAAGAGTCACTCTTTTCCCCATTTGACTTCAGGAAACTTGCAGCTTCAGTTGCAGCTGTTTGTTCCGCGGAGTCAGCGAAAAGATCAACTTTCCAAAGTCGCCCCGAGGAATTTTATAATCACAGAGCAGCGGGGTCGGGACCGAACCGCCCGTTACGCCTCGCTTTGTGTTTGTTGCTTTCACCAGAAACAAACATTTCTCAGTTTGAACTGAAAACAACTACAAGCAAAGAACAGAAAGAAAGACCCTGCAGAGTCTTCATGCTGATATGTTTGTTATTTAACCCCCTATTGCATCAAATATATGTTTTTATTAATTACAGTGACCTAAATATTAGAAATAATCTTCAGTTTCAGGATAGTTTCATGCTATGTAAGTCAATGAAGCACATGCATATATTCATGCAATTCTCCATATTAGCATAGTGTTGCCATATGGGAACAAATATATTTTAGCATAATAAGTTATAATTTACTGCTGATAGTGAGTTAAACTTTTTATTTGGTGAAAATTTCCCCAAATTCTAATTAGAAGACAATGATGCTCATATGTCAAATAAGCATTTAGCCTATAGGAAAAAAAACATCAAATTTTAATTAAAAGTAAAAATAAAAAAATATGTTTATTTACCCCTGATAATGAGTTCAGTTTTTTATTTGGTGAAAATTGTCCCAAATTCTAAATAAATGATGCTCACATATGAAATATCCATAAGCAAAAGAACTGGTCATGTGACCTGTTATTGTAATTATGTCTTTTTCAAAATAAAAGCCCCCCTTTTAATTCTAAACTGTGAAAAAACAGATTTTAAATCACAAAAAAATCACTAATAACACAGTATCTTGCTTAAAAAATGATCTAATATACTAATATCCCACTAAAACACTGAAAACTTACATGACACCAAAAACTTCAACTGCAACTAACGAGTATTTTTTCGATTATTGAAGTGATTAATCGAATCGTTTTTTTTCATAAATCACCACAGATCATCAGTTTACTGCAAAACCAGAACAAGAAAGTTTATCTTGTGAATAAATGATGCTCACATATGAAATATCCGTAAGCGAAGGGGACTGGTCATGTGACCTCTTATTGTAATTATATGTCCTTTTCAAAATAAAAGCCTCCTTTTCATGCAACAGATAGAGAGTTAAAGACGTGTTTGACAAGCAATAAAGAAGAAAGGATGAGAATAAAGATTAATTCACACTTTTAACTTAAACTCATAAATTGCATGGCCTTTCAAAATAAAAGCCTCCTTTCACACCTGGGTGTTAAAACATAGATTTTATATGACAGCTTTTTTTAAAATAATGAAGATAAAGTGTGTGTGTGTGTGTGTGTGTGTGTAAACACTATGAAAAACAGGGTTAATGAGTTGAATTGCAGCAACTCATCATTTTGATGACAATCTGAGATAAAAAATATTTTTTTTTTTAAATCGCGTGCTTTAAGTCGAGAACATGTCAGATGGGAGCGGATCGGGCTGCATCGCTGCCTGATGTGCTTCTCGGGCGTCGCGGCGCCCCGCTGCCGCCGCCAGTCTGCAGCTTCCTGCTCTTCCTCCTCGTAATGAGCTGTTTACAGCAGATCAAACCCTCACCTCGCCAGCCACGCTCGGCGCCATCCGCACTTCACTTATATTTAAGTATCTGTGGATTTTTCCACAAGCTGGAAACACAAAAAAATATTATTATTACAGATCCGAGCACTTCCTCTGCAGCACATCTCTGGGTCCCAGCGACTGGGACATCTTGGGGATTGTGTATCGGGTCGTCCTTAATGACCAGGATTAATGTTAAGTAGCATTATGCTAATGGAGGCGCCGGGGCCTATTCCACTTTATTAAATAAAGCCGCCTGAAAATGAATACGATTATGGATTCCGCCGCCGTTTAATGGAGCGTGACGGGGAACAATGTTGACTTCTCGTTATTGCTTTAATGTGATGATCAGGGTGCGGCGGCGGCGGCAGTGGCGGTGGTGGCGGCGGCGGCTCGTGCACGCCTGCGACCTCGTGCACGTGTGCACAGGGAGGCTTCAAACGGGACCCGGCGACACATAATCTAACATCACAGACGCAGACGAGACGGTTGGCTGTGTGCTTTGTGTGTGGAGGAAACACTGAGAGGCTGCAGTTTAGTAAAAAGAACCAATGCTGAAAAAACAAGTAAAAGTCCTGTAAGAAAAAATCATCCCTAAGCGACAGTATTAAGTAGAAAAATGTACTTAAAACAAGTAAAAGTACTGCTATTTTCTTCATGACTCATTATACTACAGTAGATAATTCTACTGTATCAATGCATTGATGGAGTTTAGTCAATTAGTCAATTATTCAATGAGTTTCCACCTATTAATCAATTAATTAATTAGTTGATTTATGTCACTATTAAGAAGAAAATGTCCAGATTCTCTGGTTCCAGCTTCTGTTCTCTGATTATTTCCTGGTTTCTTTATTGCTCTATAATAGTAAACTGATGAAAAAAAGACATTTCAGGTTCAATCTTCAGCTTTTACAAACATTGATCAACATTTTACACCATTTAATGAACCAAACGATTAATCGATTAATCGTTTGCTTGTCAGAGATGACAGTAATTGTCAACTATTTTGATAATTGATTTTTAAAACGAAAACCTGAACATACTTTCAGAAAGTAAACTACAGAAGTAATCTAGTTTAAAACACAACTTTAGTTGAATGAATTTTCGAGCAGCAACGATTAGTTGATTAATCGCCAACTCGATTAGTCGAGTTGAGTTATTTCTAAAAAGTAAAATGTCCAGATTCTCTGGTTCCAGCTTCTGTTCTCTGATTATTTCCTGGTTTCTTTATTCTTCTATAATAGTAAACTGATGATCTTTGGGTTGTGGACAAAAAAACAAAATTCAGGTTGAACAACAACTAATCGATTAATCGATTTGAGTTATTTTTATGAAGAAAATGTCTGAATTCTTTGGTTTCATCTTATTTTTCTTTATCTTGGATTATTGGATTTTAGCTTCAATCTTCATCTTTGGAAAAATAATCCAATATTTTATAAAGCAAAACATCTAATTGATTATTTGCTTCAATAATCAATAGATTAATCAGAACAGTCATTAGATGCAGCCCTACCATACGCTTCATATAGGTCTACTAGTGCAGTCTAGTGGTTCCCAACCTGTGGTCTGGGCCCCTCAGAAGGGTCCCCAGATAAACGTGAGCGGCCCTGCCCTGATTAATGTGAGAGGAAACGAGTTCTGATTCACTAATCTGTGTTTTTTTTCTTTGGACTTTTTTTTTCTTCTAAAATCTTTGATTTGTGCTGATAAATTGGATCTTTTGAACATTTTTTTTGCAATGAAAACATGTTTGAAAGTTTAGAGGGAAAACTCTGTGTGGTGGAGACGTGAGTTGACTACACGTTGCTGTTTGTAATGATGAAACCGCTGGTTTCATCTTTATCTGTGTGTGATAGAAAAGCTCCTTATATCATCCAGTTTGAGTCGAATCTGCATCTGAAAGCAGACAAATGTAGTAGAGCAGTAGAGCACATGTATCTCCAAATGCTGCTAAAACAGTGTTTATGTGTGAGAGACAAACTTAGAGTTACAACACTCTGCAGCCCCCTTCAACGCGCCAACAATAGAAGCCTGCAGCGATTCTGCAAAAAGAAAAAAAAACTGGAAAAAGGGCAAAAGAAGAAGCTGCGGAGCCGTAGCAGCTCCCCGTGAAGATCTGCTGCAGCCTCGTAATCAAAATCTCTGCTGTGACTTTTAAAAAAAGAAGAATGTACAAACTTCTCCCGGATTACAGCAACGCCGGAATACCCCCCCCCTGCTGAGAGCTTTAAAGGCACCTGGATGTGTTCATCTATGTATGAACAAACACGGGTACAAAATCCAGGTTTTTGCCTCAACAATGTAAAAAACACGAAAATCTTCGCAGTAGTACTTTTGAGCATCGAGGAAATGTTAAATAAACTTAGAGCTGCTCAATGTAAAGCAGCGCGTTTCTCAATTGTTGGAAAAAAAAATATGACCTACGACGTAAAACGAGAAAATAATGATGTAAAATGTCAATTGCTGTTTTACTAAAAATGAAGATTCAACCATTTTTTTGTCCACAACCCAAAGATCATCAGTTTACTATTATAGAAGAATAAAGAAACCAGGAAATAATCAGAGAACAGAAGCTGGAACCAGAGAATCTGGACATTTTAGGATTAAAAAATGACTCAAATCCATTAATCCTTTATCACAACAATTAATGTGATAATTGGAAATTAATCAATTAACCATTAAAGCTTTAGACTAAACTACAGAAAAACTCACTTGTAACAAACTAAACAAAATAGTAATATTACACTAAAACACAAACATGCTAAAATTTTACATTATAATATATCTTTTATGTATAATTTCCTGATTACTACTATGGCTGCATCTAACGAGTATTTTTTTATGATCAATTAATTGATTGTTGAAATGATTAATGGATCAGTTGTTTGGTTCTGGGTTTCTTGGGTTTTAGATCATCATCAGACGATTATTTGCAAATCATTAAAAAAAAACTCACATTTGAGTCGTTTAAATTACTCAAACTGTTCAATAAATCAAAAAAAAAATGGGAAAAGACACAAAAAGTCCATTATTAAAAATGTAGACTCCACTGATCAGTAACTAACAGGGTTTACAGCTGTGTTTGCTCTGTCAGTCGTTTTACAGGCTTCACTTTTACTATTGTGTTCTATGGGAAAAATGAATTTTTGGGTCACAGTGGATTTTTTTTGTTGCAGAACCACGAGTGGCCACTGGGGGAAATAATCAGCATGACGCTTATTGTAACACCAATTGTTTAAAATCAGAGATCAGAACTAATTATCCTTAACGAGCTCTAACAATTAAAATAAACACTAGAGATTTTCATAGTTTTTTCCTCATTGATTCATGATCTCGTTTCCTTCATGTATAAACACAAATAAAAGTGGAACATCGCTATAACTGCTGCTCTATTTCTACTATCATTGTTTAAACACGTGAACAAGCTGCTAAATTTTCTGTAATTTTCACCACCCGTCGAATCGAGATTTTGAACTCCTGACCCCCCCTCCGCCCCCTCCCCTCGGGTTTTCCCCAGCTTCTTCACTCCTACTCCCCCGAGTCTCCGACACCAGAGCACTTAACCCCGACAGGACCCCCCCTAATCAGCCCGCCCCCCCCCCCCCACCGGCACAGACAGTGTCACATCAGCTCCACTCATGTTTAGCCCTGGATATGAAACATTAATGGGAGGCGGCGTTCCGGTGGGGAGGGGGTTGTGGATGGATGGGGCGGGGGTCACACCGCCGAACCGTTACCGTGGGTGGGGGGGTGGAGGGGGGGTGGAGTTTGAAGGTGCGGATGGGAAGCGGCGGCATCACGCCGAGCCGCCCTCCTCGGTGTCACTTTCAGTTTACCTTCCCCTGCTGAGAGCCCCCCCCCAACCCTAACCCTACCCCCAACCTACCCCCCCACCACCAATTATTTTGGGCTGCGGCGCCGCTGCTTTTTCCTTCCTGCTACAAACAATGACATCAAATGCGTGCGTCTGCTGGGATCTGCTGCACATGAAAGCAGAGAAAACAGCTTTGGATTTTTGACAAGTTTGCACAAAAAGGGTGTGTGTGTTTGGATGGGGGGGGTAAATCCAGACATGGGGGGGGTAATATTCTAGGTCTGCAACTAACAGTTATTGTGATAGTCGCTTGGTTCATGAAATGGTGTAAAATGTCACATGAAGTCAAACATTCAACCTAAAATGTCTTTTTTTCGTTTTTTTTGGGTCCATATTGACTATTGAGATGATTAATCGATTAGTCGTTTGGTTCATAAAATGTAAAATGTCAATCAGATTCAACCTAAAATGTCTTTTTTTGTCCACAACCCAAAGATCATCAGTTTACTATTATAGAAGAATAAAGAAACCAGGAAATAACCAGAGAACAGAAGCTGGAACCAGAGAATTTGGACATTTCCTAATTTTAAAAATGACTCAAACTGATTAATCGATTAGTTGTTGATTCATAAAAAGGTGTAAAATGTTGATCAGTGTTTCCCAAAGCTGAAGATTGAACCTAAAATGTCTTTTTTTGTCCAGACCAACAGTCCACAACCCAAAGACCCCAATTGATTCATCAATTATCAAAATTGCCTGTGATTAATGTGATAATTGGAAATTAATCAATTAACCATTGAAGCTCAGGACCAAACAACAAAAAACTCACTAAGAACAATATATCATAATATCTAATATCACACTAAAACACTGACAACTTACATGACAACTAACGAGTATTTCGTTACGATTATTGAAGTGATTAATCGATCAGTCGTTTTTTTTTTAAATCACTAAAGATCATCAGTTTACTGAAAAACCAGAACAAGAAACTTTATTTTGTGAAAATGTTCCAGAATTCTGAATAAATGATGCTCACATATGAAATATCCGTAAGCGAAAGGGACTGGTCATGTGACCTCTTATTGTAATCATATGTCCTTTTCAAAATAAAAGCCTCCTTTTCATGCAAAACTGTGAACAAAAAAAAAACAGATGTTGTATCATAACTTTTTTAGAAAATGAAGTTAAAGCAATTGTTGCCATATGGAAACATTAATGAATAGAGAGTTAAAGACGTAAAACTGGACTCATAAATTGCATGGCCTTTCAAAATAAAAGCCTCCTTTAACACCTTTAGATCCAACGCACACAGAGACTTTGCCAACAAACATTTTTTTTATAAGAAGCTGCTGCTTCTCTCCTACAACATGAGGTTACGACGGGCAAACGGCAATTGGATAAAAAGACAAAATCGATGGCGTAAGCAGATTGCACGGCGGCGGCGGCGGCGGTGGCGTCTGTCTCTTTAAGCGAGCCGGCGTCTTCTCGCCGTCGCCGAACCCGAGACGGAGCGAGGGAGGAACAACCCTGATGAAAAACACACACCGAGCTGCTCTCAGCACATCAAATATTAAGAGGCAATATTAGCCCTGTCTTTGTCACCGTCTCACACACACACACACACACACACACACACACACACACACACACACACACAGAAAGCAGCCGGTGCAGGAAACACTCCGTGTGTGTGTGTGTGTGTGTGTTTTGATGTGAAAGTAATCGTGACAGAGGTGTGTGTACAGTAGCTGTGAAAAGCACAGAGGTCACACACAGGGCAGCGAGACACGCCCTCCTTTCTGTGTTTTCCTACAGGGTCCACGGGGGGTGGGGGTCTGGGAGGGAGGGGGGTCGAGAAAGGGAATATTTGTACTACTTGGTGTTTTTTTTTTTTTTTTCCAGCTCCGGGCAGCGGGAAAGTGAAGGTTTTGACCTCATCAGCGCGGGCGGCGTTTTACCAAAAAACACCCCACACCCACACATACACACACACACACACACACACACACACACACACACACACACACACACACACACACACACACACACACACACACACACACCTGAAACGTCTTTCCACACTCCTCCTTTCACCCCTCCGGGGCGTCAGGAGTTCAGATCTGTTGTATTTCACTCGCACGGCCGAACGCCGCCGTCGATAAAACGTCGGAGCAAAACAGCTCCTGGAAGGTGGCGACGGTTCTCAGGTACTACATTGGAGTAGGAAATGAAGTACTGTGAAGTCCAGAAATAATAATAATATAAAAAAGTACTATATACTATATAAAAGTCCTGATACTCCGTTATACAGACTGGAGCTGCACTGATAATCGATTAATCGATTTGAATCTTTTTTTTTTTAATTCTAAAATGTTCCAGCTTCTGTTCTCTGATTATTTCCTGGTTTCTTTATTCTTCTATAATAGTAAACTGATGATCTTTGGGTTGTGGACAAAAAAAGACATTTTAGGTTCAATCTGCAGCTTTGAGAAACACTGATTGACATTTTTCATCATTTTATGAACCAAACGAATAATCGAATAATCAATTAATCGTTTGCTTGTCAGAGATGACAGTAATTGCCAACTATTTTGATAAGTGATTTTTAAGAAGAAAACCTGAACATACTTTTAGAAAGTAAACTCTACAGAAGTAATCTAGTATAAAACACAACTTTAGTTGAATTAATTATAGAGCAGCAACGATTAGTTGATTAATCACCAACTATTATAATAATCGATTAATGGTTTTGAGTCATTTTTTAATTCTAAAATGTCCAAATTCTCTGGTTCCAGCTTCTGTTCTCTGATTATTTCCTGGTTTCTTTATTCTTCTATAATAGTAAACTGATGATCTTTGGGTTGTGGACAAAAAATAAACATTTCAGGTTCAATCTGCAGCTTTGGGAAACACTGATCATCATTTAATGAACCAAGCGATTAATCGATTAATCATTTGGTTCTCAGAGATGACAGTAATTGCCAACTATTTTGTTATTTGACCTGAACATACTCTTAGAAAGTAAACTCTATGGAAGTAATCTAGTCTAAAATACAACTTTAGTTGAATGAATTTTATAGCAGCAACAATTAGTTGATTAATCACCAACTATTTTGATAATCGATTAATCGATTGCTAAAAAGAAAAATGTCCAAATTCTCTGGTTCAGCTTCTGTTCTCTGATTATTTCCTGGTTTCTTTATTCTTCTATAATAGTAAACTGATGATCTTTGGGTTGTGGACAAACAAAGACATTTTAGGTTCAATCTTTAGACATTTGACACCATTTTATGAACCGAACAACTAATCGATTAATCGTTTCAATAATTGACAGAAGAATCAACTATCAAAGCAGCTCTCGTAGTTGGAGGCACATTAGTATTAATAAGCAATGTTTTAATGTTTAGTGCTTTATAGTGATATTAGTGTGATATTTTATGTTTGTTTAATAGTTTAGCTTTAGTTATTGTTGAGTTTTATCACTAACAATTTTAGATACTTGTGCAGATTATCATTTATTCAATAGGAAAAATAGTGCATGTGAAATGTGCATCTGAAAAGCATCTAAAGCTGTCAGACAAATACAGTGAAGTGTAAATATGAAGTAGAATCAAACAGAAATACCACAACGCTCGTCTGGACAGTACTCAGACTATAAGTACTCAGATACTAACTACAGGATAACTGCAGTGACAGAGAAGGTTGCACTCTCCACAAAAAGCCCTTTGTACTGTTGTTCCCCCCCAACCTCCATCATTTCCATCAGCCCTCAGAGACACGGAATAAAACAGAATATAAAATCATCGGAGACGTTGCCGGAAGCAGCCGGAATCACGGGGGTTGGAAAAAACACGGAAAAAAAATAGAAGAAAGAAAGAAAGAAAAGCTTGGTCCGCTGGGCAGTTTGAGGCCCTTTCAAAATAAAAGGGACTCGCCGTGCTCAGGGTAGCATGAGGTGAAGTCGAGGGTTAGCGGGGGGCGGGGTCTGAGAGCCCCCCTCCCCCCTCTGTTTCCTCCCCGGGGTGCTGTGCTGCAGAGGTCACCACGTCCTGATTTATGTCTCCGCACAAATGTTGAAAAAAGGTTTTTAAGCAGATTTTTTTTGTGCATCCAGGAGGTGATTAGACTGAAACGCTGGAAACGCCTGGTTGTGTCAACACGTCGCTGCTGATCCTCCAAAGGTTCTCAGGCTGTTTAGAGAACAACGTGATTAGAGGAAAACTTTGCCCTTTAGCCTCTTTTTGCTTCTTATTTAAGGCGAGACGCTACCGGAGAGATGAGTCAATTAATCAAATAGCTGCAACTGTTGATAATCGATTAATCGATTTGTCGATCGAATTGTCCAATTTCTCTGGTTCCAGCTTCTGTTCTCTGATTATTTCTCTGGTTTCATTATTCTTCTTTAATAGTAAACTGATGATCTTTGGGTTGTGGACTGGAAAATATGGTTTTACACAGACTTTCATTAGTAGAGCTGCAATGATTAGTTGATTAATCGATTGGTTGACAACGTTTATAATATTCACCACCTGTTCTGATAAGTCACTAATCAGTTTGAGTTAATTCTAAGAAGAAATGTCCAAATTCTCTGGTTTCTTTATTTTTCTATAATAGTAAAGTGATGATCTCTGAACCAAACAAACAAACAAATACCAACTATTATAATCACCATCAATTATTTTGACAATAAATTAATGAATTAAACAGGAGATTTGGGAGATTATATTTTCATACAAATATATCGGTAGTGACAAACAACTTCAAATGAAACCAAGGATAAGTGTTTAATATGGTGCTAAACATAGAGCTGATTAGTTATTTTCTTCTTTGGTAGGATTCAAAAACACATTATATGAGAAATGCAGCAAATTTTTAATTGTTAATCAATTAATCAATTAGTTTCCAAGTATTATGTTAATCACCAACTATTTTGATAATCAATTAATCAGTTTGATTAATGAGTGGATGGGTTTTAAATTCATTTATGAACCAAACGACTGATCGATTAATCATTTCAACAATAAATTAATTAATCATAACAAAATACTCGTTAGATGCAGCCCTAGTAGTGATCAGGAAATTATATATAAAAGATATATTATAATGTATAATTTAGCATTTTTTGTGTTTTAGTATAATATTACTATTTTTTTGTTTAAGTTTAGTCTAGAGCTTAATTGGTTAATTGAATAATTTCCAATTATCACATTAATCGTTTTGATAATGGATTAATGGATTTGAGTCTTTTTATTTTATGAATCATGACACTACAGTAGATAATTCTACTGATGGAGTTATGCAACGATTAGTCAATTATTCAATTAGTTTCCACCTATTCATTAATTAATTGGTTGATTTAAGTCACTATTAAGAAGAATGTCCAAATTCTCTGGTTCAGCTTCTGTTCTCTGATTATTTCCTGGTTTCTTTATTCTTCTATAATAGTGAACTACCAATATATTTGTCGAATATGAGAACAGTCGTTAGGTTGTTTTATTTGTACGTCTCTTTGGGGTCTTTTGTTGGCGTTGTCCAAACTAAACGACGGACAGTGAACTGTGGTGAAACATCTGGAGACACTGGTGTAAAAGCAGATAAAAGTGCGTGGCCTTTGGGAAGGGAACGAATCAGGGAGGAAGGAATCAAGGAAGGGAGGAGGGAAGGAGTGTAGGTATTGCATTTGACATTCAGCCCCTCCTCTGGCTCCCCCCCCCCCCCCCCCCCCCCCCCCCCCCCCCCCCACCACCACCACCCCCCAGTCATCCATTTAACCCTGCCACCACGCCTGGTGCAATATTAATGCCCTTAAACGCAGATGAGGTGAAAATGTGTCTGAAGGAGCGGATCCCTGTAGGGAGGGCAGCTGCATGCATGCACGGGGTTATGAACACACACACACACACACACACACACGCACACGCACACACACACACACACACACAGGATGTCCAAGTCCTGCTAATTTCCTGGTGCGTGGCTGCGTGGACTGTTCTGGACATGGCGTTGTTCTGCTTCTTCTTCCTCCGCTGTTTGAAACTGAAACAGGCTTAGAGGAGATTTAGGGATCAAGGTGTGATTATGTGAAATCCTAAACCAGCTCAAATACCCGGCTTATGCACCCTCCCTTAACCCCCCCCCACCCTAAACCAAACCAAACCAAATTCCCCATGAATACTCGCTCGTGTGCCCTTTGTACGGAATGTTGATCTGAGGAAGAGGAGGCAGGTGAGAGGTGAGGGGGGGGGCAGGAAATCGATTTAGTCCCGTGTTACCTGAATAATGAATACGCTGCTGTGTCCAGAGGCTGGGGGGGGTCGAGAGGGGTCTGAGTTTAGCAAGTTTTGGTGTTAAAGGTGAAATGTACTACATGTGCATTTTCGTTTTTTGGTAACATGTTAAAATCCGCATGAAAAAACACTAAAAAAATAATTGCTTAATACATACTACTTAGCATCAACTACTGTGTCGATCAAAGATCAGTTTACTGTTATAGAAGAATAAAGAAACCAGGAAAAAATCAGAGAACAGAAGCTGGAACCAGAGAATTTGGATGTTTTCCCCTTAAAAATATTCGAAATAGTTGGCGATTACTCGTTTGATCACATCAAAACCTCAACGAATCTCAGATGAATCTCTAAATTATAAGGATAGTGTGTCAAAATAAAATCAGATGACTAAAGAAAACAGAAAATAATCAGATTTAAGAACTTGGAACTAGAGAATTTAGACATTTTCTTATTAAAAAATGACTCGAATCGATTAATCGATTAGTTGATTCATAAATTGATTCATATTTCTCGAAGCTGACTGTTGTTCAACAGTCCACAACCCAAAGATCATCAGTTTACTATTATAGAAGAATAAAGAAACCAGGAAATAATCAGAGAACAGAAGCTGGAACCAGAAAACGTGGACATTGTCTACTTGAAGAACGACTCAAATCGATTAATCGATTAGTTGATTCATAAATTGTCGATTCATATTTCTAAAAGCTGAAGATTGAACCTAAAATGTATTTTTTTGTCCACAACCAGTTTACTATTGTAGAGGAATAAAGAAACCAGGAAATAATCAGAGAACAGAAGCTGGAACCAGAGAATTAACATTTTAGAACTAAAAACTGACTCGAATCGATTAATCGATTATTTGTTTTGTTCATGAAAAGGTGAAAAGTTTACTATTATAGAAGACTAAAGTTGTCGACTAATCGACTAATCGCATCAAAACCTCAGACAAACCTCAGATGAATCCCTGTTCGTTCTAAGAACGTTGAGTCAAACTAAACGTGTTTCAGCCTGTTCGTGTGTGTGAAGGTGTCTCTGCAAACACTCAAACTGTCTCCATCACATCCATCTGCCTGTAATTACATCCCCGCTCTTATCTCCGGGTTCATCGGGCCCCGGTTGTAGGAGGAGGAAAGAGAAGAAGAGAATAAGGGGCGGGGCCTGATCTCACCCCCCAGGGGGGGCCGGGATGGGCGAGGTCACCGCGAGGTTAAGTTAAGTTAACAGGCATACAAGCTTCTGAAAAATTAAAAGCCCGAGCTCACGAAAGCTTCACTCCGAGCACAAGTGGCAGGAGAAAAAAAAAAAAAAAGAAAAGACGGGCATGCAGGCGCACGTCACACACACACACACACACACACACACACACACACACACACACACACACACACACACACACACACACACTCACACACACTCACAGAGCTGGCGTTAATGCATTCAGAGTGTTGACATGCTATCGGCTTCCACATGGGTAACTCTGCAACACACGCGCACACACTTACTTACACACACACACGCACACACACACACACACACACACACACACACACACACACACACACACTCATTCCTCCTGCTCAAAGTCAGACGGAACATTTCTCACACGCCGGTGATTGAGTGCTCGGCGAAGTGAGCGGCTGAAGATATAAGCGGCGAAGGAGGAGGAGGATGCACTCACTGATGGACGGATCGTATCGTCCACGCACACACACACACACACACACACGCACACACTCGACCGGTGCAGCCATGCTTAGCGGGGTGTTACGTGGGGGTCACGGGCGCGTCAGGATTTCATCCATAACGTGTTAGGATGTCAATTATGAAGCGCCGGAATGACAATTACCAGCAGACGTGTTTGTCTTGACGGTCTGAGCGAGAAGCGAGCGGACGTGATGAGGTTAAAAATCAAGAAAACAACTCGACATAAGCTCAATTATCCGACAACGGAATGAGACAATTCCACTCAATATTGGGCTAATTCTACCCAATACGAGACTTTTAGACTTTTCGTTGTGTATATTTGCAATCAGTTCAGGTTAGGCCGCAACAATCTATGGTTTAGATCCAAAAAACTACTCACTCCTACTTTAAGTTCAGACAGTTCTTTAGTAGTAGTTCTTTACTGTCGTAGTAGTTCTTTACTGTTGTACTAGTTCCTTACAGTTGTAGTAGTTCTTTACATTTGTAGTAATTCTTTACAGTTGTAGTAGTTCTTTACTGTTGTACTAGTTCCTTACAGTTGTAGTAGTTCTTTACAGTTGTAGTAGTCCTTTACAGTTGTAGTAGTTTTCTAGAGTTGTAGTAGTTCTCTATAGTTGTAGTAGTCCTTTACAGTTGTAGTAGTTCTTTACAATTGTAGTAGTTACTTACAGATGTAGTAGTTCTTTACTGTTGTAGTAGTGCTTTACAGTTGTAGTAGTCCTTTACAGTTGTAGTAGTTCTTTACTGTCGTAGTAGATCTTTACAGTTGTAGTAGTTCTTTACAGTTGTAGTAATTCTTTACTGTCGTAGTAGATCTTTACTGTCGTAGTAGTTCTTTACAGTTTTAATAGTTCCTTACAGTTGTAGTAGTTCTTTACAGTTGTAGTAGTTCTTTACTTTAATAGTAGATCTTTACTGTTGTAGTAGTTCTTTACAGTTGTAGTAGTTCTTTACTTTAGTAGTAGATCTTTACAGTTGTAGTAGTTCTTTACTTTAATAGTAGATCTTTACTGTTGTAGTAGTTCTTTACAGTTGTAGTAGTTCTTTACTTTAGTAGTAGATCTTTACAGTTGTAGTAGTTCTTTACAGTTTTAATAGTTCCTTACACTTGTAGTAGTTCTTTACTGTCGTAGTAGTTCTTTACTGTTGTATGGCAGCCTGTGTATTCCTTAAAAAAAATTGGTACCATATAGGTAAAACTCTCCTATATTATCAACTAGTTTTATATTGTAGGTGAATTAAATATTTCAAATTTACCATTATTTTTCATTTACACGATTACGAAAAAGTACAAATGGACTTTGACTTGATGAATGCTTCTTAAAACTGTATTTTAAGAAGTTTTTCACTCATTCATCTTGTCAGACATGATTTGTCACTGACCCGTTGTTAAAATAGTTTGACATTTGAAATCAATTCTTGGCTTTAGTTTTCATTCTCTTCCTTTAGAGTCAGCGCCTAGAAAAACGCCGTCCCCAACTCTGATGTCACTCTCGAAACTGTAAGTCACAGGTTGTCGACGTTTAATTGAGCCGGTCGCTCCGTCGCTGATGGAAAAAGAAATAAAAAAAACAGCGTAGACGGGCTGATTGCTTATTAAAAGCCTCTCACATCCGTCAGCGAGCTCGTCTGTAAATAAACGTGTTTTGACAGGCGGGATGCAGCGGTTTGATAGGAAATAATGAGTCGGTTAACAGGGGAAAAAAGCGAGCTGCCAAAGCTCCTTTTTCTCTTATTGACGATCTGCCTCCACTGACCGTTCAGACACTTTTTGTCCATCTCCATTCGGAGAAAGCACAGTTATTAAATGCAAAATCACGTCTATAAAACCTCAAAGAACATGTTTGTGAGTTCTGAGCAGAGAGAGAAAAGTCTATTGTACTGGAGAAGCCTTTGGGGAAAATAAAAAAGATAAAAACTGCAGTTTTTCCTGCTGTTTGGACACAGGTGGATTAAATGTGACATTCATCATTCACAACTCTATCCGAGCTCCAGTTTTCCTCCTAAACGTTTCACTTCACATACGAGTTATTAAAAAATGAATGGGATTGTCGACTTTTTCATCTCTTGTCAGACTATTTTAGCTTTTCAATACTAGTGCAGTGTCTGTAGAAAGTGTTTATTCCTATAGAGAAGTAGATAGATATGTGTAGTAAAAGGTGAAATGATAATAAATCTTTAGTTTTCTATCCATCTATCCATCCCTGAAACGATAGTGTCTGGATTTCCTGAGGGTCAGTAAACGCGTCTTGGAGTTTCAAGCGTAGATTATATAAAAGAAAGAAGAAAAGATGACAGCACGTGAAGTTTTCTCAGGAAGTTTGTAGTTTTGTCAGGTGTTAGTGACTAATTAAATTGCAGCTAAACGGGTAAACTTAACTTTCACTATGTTGGGTGCATATTTTGTGGCATAGACACAAAAAAACATGGGTCTGCTGCTTATGAGGTAAGAACACTACCCCCTACACCACCATAGTACACGTACAGGATTTTAATGACCAAGCTATATGTGAAAGTTGAGTTTTGCTCCAACAAACATTCAGAGAGAAATGAAAAGGAACAGACTCCTTGCTTTAACAGGTAGATGCCGCTGAGTTTTTCAAAGTAAAAGCACGGCAGGATGCTGCAGATACAGCATGCGGAGTAACCGAGGGGCGAACAGTCGATATCAGTTTTGCTGATTCTCTGAAACTGATGAAACAAGCATTTCAACGTCCGCTTTCATCAAACTGAAAAACACGACATAAGCGAAAAAAAAACAAAAAACAGGGAGGACGACTTAGTACTTTGATCCTTTACAATACTCATTACGCACTGTTATAGTATTATAGTGTATTAGACTACTTCTTTGTCAATTGCTGCATTGTAATATTTTCACATCCTTTCACATTGAGTAAAATCTAATAGAATATGGATAAGAGAATGTAGTGGGGTGATGTAGAAAATGGAAATACTCATGTGTAGAACAAGGAAATCAAAATTGTAAATCCACCTAGTTGATTTCCACCTGTGGGAGATGAGGAAAACTTCAGCTCTGTAATTTGAACCTGTATGGTATTAAAAGCCCTCTTTTAATTACGAGAATGAAGTTGATGAATGAACTTTTAAAAGCGCCTGAGTGCACGACGAGTCAGGGAACAGGGATTTTGGTCTAAAATACTCGTATCAGATTTTCAGCGACATGAACAATTAAGATTAAAAACTGTGAAAATGTCAGCTTTAAAAAAAAAGCACAGCTAAAAATTTCATCTGTGCCGTTTGCCTTTACTGCTTTCTAAGTCTGCACAACACGGAGGAATAAAAGGAGAAAACAAAGGAAAGAAAAAAAAAAGAAAAGCAGCCTTGAATTGACGAGCGGATCCGTTTTTAAATAACCTCCTGATGGTCTAAACCTGCATCCGTCAGGCTGCTCTCACTCCGCCGAGCATCGATCGGAAAACCAGAGGGAGGAAGAAAGAAAGAAAGAAAAAAAAAAAACAGGGAGACAAACGGCGAGAAAAAAAGATAAAGACAAACGTGTCATCCATCCCTCCACCTCCGGGTTAATTGACGAGATAATTACACGGCGGCGGAGAGGATGATGGGAAGCGGCGGCCGAGCTCCTCCTAAGGCCCCGACGACGCCTTCCTCCGAGTGAGAATTCACTGCGCCGTGCAGCTGTATTTGTTTACTGGTAATGAACAACTACACGGGCAGTTCTTTTTTGTTCCGCGCAGGGGAAAGTTGGCGCCGGCCGAGCCACTTTTTGTTATTTCCCCTCTTCAGAAACGCGCCAGCAGCCTCTAACACAGACGGCCAAATGGTTCCATAAAAAAAGAAAGAAAAAACGCTGCGAGGACATAAACGGATAACGAGCGGAGGACACCGACCGGAAAAGTGAAATTACCAAACATGAAAATGTCAGTTTGTTGGTTTGTGTGAAGCCCGTGGAATATGTGTTTGGAATTACAGGAACAAGAAGAGCAGAAAAGCAGGGCTGTAACTAATGACTATTTAATCTATCGGGGATTGAATCGATTAATCAATTAGTTGATTAGTTGATTGGTTCATTAAATGGTGTAAAATGTCAATCAGTGTTTCCCCAAAGCTGCAGATTGAAGCTAAAATGTCTTTTTTTGTCCACAAGCCAAAGATCATCAGTTTACTATTATAGAAGAATAAAGACGATTTATATTCATATTGATTAATCGATTGGTTGATTTGTTCATAAATCACAGATCATAAGTTTCGCTATGATAGAAGACTGAAGAAACCAGAAGAGAGAAGCTGAAACCAGAGAATTTGAACATTTTCTTCTTAAAAAAGACTGAAATTAAAGAATAATGACTAAGTCAGCAACTAACGACTATTTTGAAAGACGATTGAATCGATTAATCAATTAGTTGATTGGTTGTTTGGTTCATTAAATGGTGTAAAATGTCAATCAGTATTTCCTCAAAGCTGAAGATTCAACATAAAACGTCTTTTTTTGTCCGCAACCAAAGATCATCAGGTTACTATTATAGAAGAATAAAGACGATTCATATTGATTAATCGATTGGTTGATTTGTTCATAAAAAGGCGTAAAAAGTCGATCACAGATCATAAGTTTACTATGATAGAAGACTGAAGAAGCCAGAAGAGAGAAGCTGAAACCAGAGAATTTGGACATTTTCCTCCTAAAAGAGACTAGGTCTGCAACTAACGACTATTTTGCAAGACGATTGAAACGATTAATCAATTAGTTGTTTGGTTCAAAGAATGATGTAAAATGTGGATCAGTGTTTCCTCAAAGCTGAAGATTGAATCTAAAATGTCTTTTTTTGCCCAGACCAACAGTCCACAACCCAAAGATCATCAGTTCACTATTATGTCTATCTATATCCTTCATGTCGATTATTCGATTAGTTGTTTTTGTTCATAAAAAGGTGTAAAATGTCCTTTTACTATTATAGAAGAATAAAGAAACCAGAAAATAATCAGATTTCAGAATCTGGGACCAGAGGATTTGTACATTTTCTTCCTAAAATGACTAATGATTGATTTACCAGTTGTCATCTAATCGATTAATCAACTACTCGTTGCAGCTCTACTAACAAAAGTCCATTTAAAACCATATTTCGCTCTTCTCCGTGTGTTTTATTTGAAGTTGTGATGTCGCCAACAAGATTTATTTGTGGGTTTCAAGAAGCAAAGATCTCCTCTTTCAAGCTTCTTTCTGCAGCTGTTTGGCTGTGAATAATGGGTGGGGGGTGGCAATTGTATAGTTATGACATCACAGCTGCTTTTAAGGCCCAGTTGCTGAATACTAAATGCTGTGCCTGGAAACACAACACTTATATATAGGATATTGCAGATCTTGAGAAGAAGAGTATATGAGGCGGTGCGTTGATGTTTCTATGGCTGCCATCTTGTGTCAGGGTAAACCACACCTCCTAATGCAAGACGCAGAAGGGGTGTCCACAGTTATGAAAATAACTAGCTTCATTTTCAATTTTCCATTTACTTGGTTTGCAAAAAATAAAAAAACAGCAAAAAAAAATATCATTTTCTACTATTGGAATGGGTCAGAACCCCTGAGCAAGATGGCAGCGGCAGAGACGCATACATATATATCTATATGTATGAAAACATCTGCCGCTGCAGAAAAAAAAGGTCAGGTTCGTGAACTTATGTCAGTCAGGGCCGACAAACGAATCTTAAAACAGATTCTGCAAGAGATTCCCCCTAAAGCAACAACAATTCTGCCAATATTTTGTCAATTCCAGTGATGTGCTGTGAACTTGTCTTTTACCGGTTTGGGAACATTTCCAGAACAAAGCGGCTCAAAGCAACAAACACTTTGATCGTCAAACAATATGCCGATGACTCACCGCTTTCCTACTTCTACTCACATTTTCACACAATTATCTGCTCTTTTCTTCTCCTTATTTTTTAAAAAAACATCCTTGTTAGTCCCATTTCTTTCTGGTTGTTTCCATGACAACTGTCGAAGAATGATTTTCTGCCAGAAACTGCATTATCTGACCTGCTCCGTGCCCTAAATTCTGTTAAATGCATTCAAAAGAAGAACAGAGAACAGAAATATTTGTTCTTCTCTCGCTGAGATGTGTGTACAGCTCATCCACTGGGAGATAATGGTTATTTTGGCCTAAAATTCACTTGTTCTCATTCTTGAGTGTTATATTTCATATATTTTAGCTCATTAAATCACTATTACCAACTACTCTTACTTTAAAAGAGACAATACAACACATAAACTGTAATTTCTCTGCTTCTGTATTTGACTGACAGATTTTTTCATTAATTTTACTTTTACACTTTAAGTAGTTTTGAAACCACTAACTTTTTTATACTTTTTAGTAGCGTCTAAACCTCCACCTGAATAATGAATGTAGGTAAATACTTTTAGCACTTCTTCTTTTGTGGTTAAATATTTTGTCTTCCTTCTCAAAAGAAGACAAAAAGCCTTTGCAAAATAACCTTTCACGCAATTTATTTGTCGTTAAATCAACTTTAATTACTTCTCTTGCGTCCTTTGTTGTTTTTTTTTCCCCTCCTTTGATTCATCTAAATTCTTCACACCTGAGAGGTGCCGCGGTGCAAATTTGCTGTTCAATTACGGGGAATTACGGTGTGATGTCTGACAGTTCCCCCGCTAATAGAAACATAAATAACAAGGACAGTGATGGGGAGGTCGAGTCCAATTAAACATTTCAGTTTCCATGGAGATCCTCCGCTTCCGTCTCCGTCAGTTCGTTAATTTTACATGATTTCTGAGGTTGTCTTTAAAAAAAAAGGAGACTGCAACTGTTCTGCAGTTAAAAGATAAGTGGTGTTTCTGTGAGAAAACACACACAGATATTACTGTAAAACTCAGGTAATGCTGTATACAAAAGATTCCCCCGCGGCGAATTAGCATAAAAGTCCAGTACAAAGAACCCGCATGATAAATTGTGGTAATTAAATGTGTTGGAATGAAACTTTTTTTTCTTTTTTCTTTTCCCGGCATTGTTCCTGAACAACCAGACATGAGAGTCTGGCCAAGAGGACGTCAGCGAGTCATTCATTTCGCCCCCGGGGACCAACATTCAATCTTTTTTTCATCTGTGGCATCCATTCTCTCTTCCCTCGGCCCTTTCTGTCTTCTCTCCCCTCGCTTGTTCAACAGCTGTGGAGCAGGGTTGGGGTCGGGGGAATCTCACACACACACACACACACACACACTCTAGGATGTGCTACTGTTAAGCTTGAATGCAGCTGAGTGTGTGGAGGCACAGCGCTGAGATTTTCCCATGGCAGCAGTTAACTGCTGGCTGGATTCGGGGCCGCGCTGAGACCTCCAGTGGCCTCTGGATCCCTCGGCTGGCCCCTTGGACCCCTTGGCCCAGAGGCTGCCTCTTCTCCCCTGCTGGGACACTCAATGGACTCTGTGTGTGTGTGTTTTCTAGTGTGTGTGTGTGTTAATGGCCGATCTCGGGAGGGGGTTCTGTCATTCAGTCGTCAGCCCTTTCAGCCACCAGCCTCAACAACCCGGGCCGCCAGCCCCGTTTCGCCTCGGGCGAGTCATCTGTCTTTGAAAGACAACAAACTCCGATCTTTCCCTCCCTCCTGCCCGGAAAACTCCATTTTTTTTTCTCGATATGGCGACTCAGAGCAGGGATGTCAACTCATACTTATGCTTGATATATTGTGTGCTTCACCTCTACAAGCCAGGATCGGATGTTCTGTTGCGTCAGGTTTCCGAGCTTGTGTCTGTCAGGGCTGACGGAGGAACCTCAAAACAGATTCTGCAAGTGATTCCCCCTAAAGCAACAACAATTCTGCCAATATATTGTCAGTTTCAGTCAAGTACTATGAACTTCAGATTCACATCTTGCCAGGACGGAGTAGCTTAAAGCAGCAAACACTTTGACCCATAAAACAATATGCCGATGACTCACTGCTGTTTTCTGACATACTACCTCAGAGCAGAGGAGCCAAGTAACTAAATATAAATACTTTATTACCTTACTTGAGTAGATATTCTGTGTATTTTGCAGCAGAGACACATCTACAAGCCAGGATGCGACATCTTTATGTATGAAAACATGAGCTGCTGCAGAAAAAAGGTCAGATTCCTGAACTTGTGTCTGTCAGGGCCGACAAAGAAACCTTAAAACTGATTCTGAAAGAGATTCTCCCTAAAGCAACAACAATTCTGCCAATATATTGTCAGTTTCAGTCAAGTACTATGAACTTCAGATTCACATCTTGCCAGGACGAAGCAGCTTAAAGCAGCAAACACTTTGACCCATTAAACAATATGCCGATGACTCACCGCTGTTTTCTGACATACTACCTCAGAGTAGAGGAGTCAAGTAACTAAATACAAATACTTCATTACCTTATTTAAGTAGATATTCTGCATATTTTGCAACAGAGGCACATCTACAAGCCAGGATCTAACATCTATATGTATAAAAATGCATAAAGTCGGATTCCTGAACTTGTATCAGTCAGAACCGACGAAGAAACCTTAAAACAGATTCTGCAAGAGATTCCCCCTGAAGCAACAACTATTCTGCCAATATATTGTCAATTCAAGTGAAGTCCTGTGAACTTCAGATTCATGTCTTTTCCAGTTTGGGAACATTTCCAGAACAAAGCAGCTCAAAGCAGTAAAGACTTTGATCTGTAAAACAATATGCCGATGACTCACCGCTGTTTTCTGATGTAGTGACTCAGAGCAGAGTCAAGCAGTGTCAGATATCTAAGTACAAACACCTTATTACCTTATTAAGTTGACATTTGGGATATCTATACCTAAATGGAGTAATTATTTTACTTCTATCCTTACATGTTCACACAATTATCTTTACTTTCAACTTCCTACATTAAAAATATCCAAATTATAATCCTATTTTCATGAAAACTGTTAAAAAGTGATTTTTCTGTCAGAAGGTTCATTGTGAATTATAACAAATCTAGCCCTTTTTCCACTGTTAAAATCACTTCAAAGAGACAATACAATGCATTAAAACATTTTTTCCTCTTGCTAAAAGTGGTGACAGCTCAGATATTGGGACCTCAAGGTTTTTACCTGAAAATCACTTGTTGTCGTTCTTGAGTGTATATATAGCAGATGTTAGCTCATTAAACCACTATTACCTACTATTACTTTTAAAGGGACCACACATCACATATTTAAACACATTTAGCTCATTAACTCAGTCTAGTACCTGTTGAAATACAAAACATAGACTGCAAAATCTTTAGATTTTTTTGGCCTAAACCCTAATATCTATACTTTTACCTTGATTTTTCCACCTTTAAAGAAAAGGACAATACAAAGCATTAAATGCATATTTTTATCTCGCTAAAAAAGTGTTTTTTTATATAATAGAATTCAGCTCATTAACTTCCTATTTCCTGTTGAAATACAAAACTAACTGCAAAATCTCTGCACGTAAACTGCAAAATCTTGACTTTTTTCTACACCTTCTTTTTCCCCCATTGTTGAAATACCTTTAAAAAGAAGACGATGCATAAAATACATCCTTTTTGTCTTGCTGGGGCTGAAAACTGCTCAGTTTGTTGCTGCCTGTTTTTTCGGCTCATAAAAACAGCGACTTGTTTTGCCTTTGCAGCGTCCCTCCCTCCCAGCGCGGTGTTTTTTTTTTTTTAATTTTTTTTTTGTGTGTAGAATATCTCCTGCAGAGGAGAGTTGAAAGCATTCCTCAGCCCCCCCCCCTCCTGCCTGTCATCACGGCTTATTTAATAACTATCCCGATAAAGTCAACACAAGAAAAAGGCCTCACGATGCAACCCAGCCCCCCAGCCCCTAAACCCAGCCCTCAGGTCCT